>OZ010675.1:56872114-56917114 GCA_963932185.1 Troglohyphantes excavatus | reverse complement strand
CGGTGTGCTTATTTTTTTTCAAACAAAGAGAGAAAGTGAATTGTTCCAAAATAAAAATTTAGATTTATTTTGGATGTTTTTTTTTTTATGTTTGGGGATTCTATGACAGGTAGCTTACAAAATAATTAAATTTTTCTTAGATTTTAAATTCCTATATTTCACTTTTTCAAACGTAAGAGAACTAAAATAGCTTAATAAAATTGGCAAAGCTTTTCAAACATATATTACAAAATTCAGTAAATGCAGACTCTCTTTTGGAATATTAGATTTTGTTGCCAACCATGCTGTCACATTTCATATATTTGAATGCCATGAATACAAATTAAGGTGATACTATTATTATTTTATGAAACACTGTATTAACTTTAAACCAAACTCTAATTGTATTAAATTATATTCCCCTGCCTACCTACTCCTCAAATTGGTTTCCAAGTCAGTTCATATCCTCATTAGGCCGATGACATTATCATAAATATTCAAATTAAAAAAGGAATTGTTAGAGGCATTCATTGATGTAGAGATAACGGCAGCTAAAATACACTTAAGTGTTAAAAAGGGAAAAACTAAAAATTTTCCCCGTCACTAAGACAGATGTTGCAAACTACTGGACCCAAGGTTAGGGTCAGGTACAGACTATGACTAAGCTGGATGGACTGTGTTTTTGCAGACTTTAAGATCCTAAGAGTCGCCAACTGAAGTACCCTGGTACAGAGCAGTGCAGAATGGAAGAAGTTTCTGAGGGCCTTGGCTCACAGAAGGCTGCCCAGCCAATAGAAGTTAAAAAAAAGAAACACTGTGTGAAATGACAAACACAAATTCTATTCCGAAAATCCATTTCTTTATATCCAGGGACTTAAAACAATTAGATAAACAAAAAGAATCTACATAGAAATATTGACCTAAAATTTTAATTCAAAACATGATATTTTATTTAGTATACTATAAAGTTTCCACTTTCTAACTACAATTGTGTCATATACAAATACACGGCACCCGCAAGTATAATTAGCAGCACCTAATTAATCAAATATAAACAAGTACGGTATTAACAAGTAAACAAGTATATCCTATAATAAAAGTAATAATAGCCACAGTTTAATGAGATAGTTTTTAAACTTTATGTTGAATAAAATACCTTAGAATGAATACGTCTTAAAAAATATCTATTTTTTATTATAAAAAGGAAAGGAGGAATTATAATAATTGCACCATTCTTCAATTTTATATAAAATAAAACAATATAAATTATAACATGTTCAGTTATATTTTGTAAAACTTCTTGGATCAAATGTGAACAAGTATAAAAAATTTCTTATAATTAACACATTTTAATATGATCGTTTTTACTCTTTATCCTTAATAAAATACATTAAAAATAATAGGAATTTAAAATTTAAGATTACCCATTTTTTTTATAAAAATCATAAATGTGTACGAAAAATTATAATACATTAATCATGTAGTTCAATCAGTGCCAACAATAAATCGCCTGGTTGCCAATTTTCAGCAACAAGGTTCAGTAACTTTACCTGAACTAAAAAACAATATTCGCAATGAAATCCGTGCCATAACCCCGGAAGTTTTACGAAATGTCAAGCAACATGTTTTGCAAAGAACACGACTTTGTGAAGCGGAAAATGGGCGACCCCTGCGATACGTAATTTTTTACTTTTAAGTTAACAATATTCTCCATTCATATTCTGTATTTTCACAAAATAATGCTAGCAATTTATTAAAAAATCAAAAAGTTATAAATCATTTAAACCATAACGTTCATTTTGCACCATGTAGAATCCTATTTTTTATTGTTATTTATTATTTTTAACTTGTTAGCAATTTTTTATTGCTTACAAGTTACAGTATATAAACAATTTTGAAGAAAAATTATTCACACCTTACAAATGTGTCTACACCGTAAGTTCCTATCCTTTTTAATAGATGGCAGCACTAACTATTGCCAATTCATTTTTATTCTCTTATGCTATGTACTTGAGGAGTGCTCCATACCAATATGCAGTCATTAATGTTTAAGGATTTCATTTAGATGCAACTAATTAGAATTTAATTAAGAATATTGGTAGTCATTGCAAAAATCTGGCGTTTTATACACATGCACGTTGATAAAACAGGTTCAGAAACAACTAGATTTAAAACAAATATATTGCAAAAACCATTTTTCAGCAAAAATTTATCTTTATTTGTTCAAAATTTAAGAATATAGATATAACATATTTATATTTAATGTACTGGTTTTATTTATTTTTATATTTTAATACATAGCAAAACTTCGAAAGAACAAAAGTTGAATAGCGTTATTCAAGAAATAGTTTTATTCTTTACCTATTCTTCGAAAAAATTGTCTTATCGATCACGTTATTCCAGAATTTGTTTAATTTAAAATATAATGGGCCATAACTTTCATGTGAGGTTATAAGTTACATATAACTGCACTATAGGATAAAGATAAGCACAGAAATTGTATAAATGTGTAATTTTGTTTGTCAAGTTTCTATAAAATTACGAAAATGGTCAAGACGAGTAGTATGGAATGAAAAAACGCCTCCAAAATATCCTAGCCTTCAATGATCCAAATATATTTTTCAAACATAAATTAAAAAAATCACATGTTGTTATCTTTATAATTTAACATATTTACTTACTTAGACTTAATATATAGTTTACATTTTGATACAGTTAAATTTTTTTAAATATATTTTATGCGATTTTCTTGTTATTTAAATTTTAATGTTTGAAATGCGGACGATGAAAATTTTGGGGAAAAAAATTATAAACTGACATTGTTATAGTAGTATGACGAATTCAATTTATATTAAATATTTGTATTACTAATTTAATTTTTTTTGTTCATTAGAATTGAAGCTGATATCTCAGGTGTTCGAAAATATTTTATATAAAAGATGAAAATATAGTTAATTTTAATATAGGAATGGTGCCTCATTACATTATATTATTTTCTTAGGAGTAAAATACCGCAAATGTTTAGTTGAGGTAAAAGAAAAACTGTTGGAACTACTTTTATTGGAACTACTTCAAAATCATTAGAATATATGAACTACTTAAAGAAATAAAGCTTCATTAAATATCATTTATAGAATTGTGTTAATTAGCATACCCATAAACTCACTTCACGCTCAGGACAATCTATTGAAAGGATTGTAGTGCTGCCATCTGCTAGCTAAATGTTAAAATAATAACAGACCCCTGCTTTCGCAAATGTAGTTTGTATTAACGATAGAAGCGCCATCTAGTGACAATTTATAGAATTTAACTTTGCACTCTCTGCAAAAGAGAAAGCATAAAAAATATGTAATTCAGTTATTCAATTCTGTTAAACATGGAAATTTGAAAGGTTTAGTATGTAATATGGCTACAAGTCATGATTTCGAGAGGGAATAGTCTCAGAAATAATTAGATGTGTGTTAGGAATAGTTATGAACTTGTTTCATGAAAATAATAGTTATACTACTTGCCTAGACAAAGAATGATGGTCATTAAACCTGTATTTCATTTAATGTACTACTAAAAATGGGGATTCGCTTAATAACAATCAGTCAATGATCTAAAAGAGGATTCCTTTGTCTCAGTGCACAGGGCGTGTATTCTGTAAAAAAAAATATATATAAATTCAGTACATCCTAAGACACACGAATCAAAGAAATAGATTTCTTACCATTAACTCAAAATCACTAATGAAAGCCAAATTGTTTATTTGTAAATTTAAATTTGTATAAAAGAAAATATTCTTGTGAATTATGTTAAACATATTCAACTACAGGTCTTGGTTTCGTATCATAAACAATTATAAAGGTATTGGTTTTGTATCATAAGTAATTCTATAGTCTTGGTTTTGTATCATAAACAATTCTATAGATCTTGGTTTTGTCTCATAAGTAATTCTACAGTCTTGGTTTTGTGTCAGAAACATATCTGTAGGTATTGGTGTTGTATCATAAGTAATTTTATAGTCTTGGTTTTGTATCATAAACAATTATATAGCTATTGGTTTTGTATCATAAACAATTATATAGCTATTGGTATTGTATCATAAGTAATTCAATAACTTTGGTTTTCTATCATAAACAATTAAAAAGTTATTGGTTTTGTATCATAAGTAATTCTATAGTCTTGGTTTTGTATCTTAAACAATTCTATATATCTTGGTTTTTATCACAAGTAATTATATATTCTTGATTTTGTATCAGACACATTTCTATAGGTCTTGGTTTTCTTATCATAAGTAATTCAATACGTCTTGGTTTTGTATCATAAGCAATAATATAGTCTTGTTTTTTTATCATAAACAATTCTATAGGTATTAGTATTGTATCAAAAGTAATTCTATGGGTCTTGGCTTTGTATCATAAGTAATTCTATAGATTTTGTATCGGAAACAATTCTATAGATTTTGTATCGGAAACAATTCTATAGGTCTTGGTTTTGTATGTGTAAGTATCAACTTCTGGAGATACACTCACATTAAAGGATACTGGATGTTCTCGATATATCAGTAATTATTAACATATCGTGTTAACATGGACGAAAAATGGGAACAAAGGATAGAACCATTTCTGAAACCAAGAGATAGTCAAATAAATAATACATTTGAATAGGATCCCACTTTTTTTAATATCAGAGAAATTATATCTAAACTTTCAAATCAAAGGATAATGATTCGTAAAATTTTAATGAATCTTAAATTTAATGCTTTTTAAACATGTTAATTGGTGTAATTAATTTCTTTATTTTATTATCAACTAAATCGTGGGCACAGAAACGTGTCCATGCCTTATAAGAGACTCAAACCCAGGCCCATTAGGCCTGTGATAGAAACTGTTATAAGACCTATAAACCAAACATATTCTACACGGACGTTATTGCCGGTATGACTCTATGATTGATGAATAGAAACAACGTGGTTTGTATTCACATAGTTTGTATTGTTTGTGTCGAAGATTCATTTGTGCAAAAGCTTACGCGCGTAAATAACGTCCGTGTAAAATGGGCCTAAATACCACGAAATGTCCTGAATCAACAGGCAAAAGATAAACAATAACTTACGACAATACTATCGTTATGGGTAATAGCGCTTATAATAAATAGCGCTTAAAAGAATAGGTTAAAAGCGCTCGAATTACATGAGCTGTTAATGACGAAACTAATTAAATGATTATGGTGTAGCTGGAACAAACTTATAAACTACTTCAATTAACATATTAGTAGCAAGTCGGTCACGCAGCAGTTAAAATATTCTGTTTTGTAGCATTTCGGAATGCAAGGAAAACGATGTTCTTTTTTATCCGTTTGAAATATAAAAAACTAAATAAAAATATTGTGTTTTCTCTTTAAAAAAAGACCAACTAAATATTATACTTTAATTCATATGAAATGCGGAATAAAATGACACTTTATAATTAGTTATTTAATTTTTTTCCTTGTGTAACACATAATACTATAAATGAAAATTCTAGCTCTGACATTCGTAGTGACTTGTACTTTATAAGGCGTTACGGTTACAGTAAACACTTTTAACTGTGTACGGGTACATTAAATGTGTGATGGGTACATTAAAAGGTGTGACAGTTACACCGTAACCGAAAAAGATAGACTATTTATTTTTTTATTTATGTAGAATAGAGAGTAATAGGATACATTAATTTAATAAAAGCTCTAGTATTACTTCTTTGTCATTCAAAACACTATAAGTAATAACATAACTCCAGCAAAATAAGTTAGTATAAAACCTTCATGAAAATTTTAAAACTAAATGTTTTAAAAAGGAAAACTGCAGTTTGTTTGAAGAACTGTGGCATTAAAGGTTGTTTCAATATATATACAGTTCTTTGTAAGAACTGTAAAAAATCTTGCAAAGCAAAAACATCAATTTTTAATCATGAAAGGAAAATACAGATATTTTAATGGAAAATTAAAAACGTTAACAAAAACTCCATTTTTTTTTCAATATCTTTCATAAGACATTCAAAACACCTTCAATTTTAGGACTTTTATGAAGGTTTTAAGCTGACTATTTTTGCTGAAACATTACAAATAAATATTTTTTTTTTGTATTGGAAATATACTAACTACCCTATAAGTACATATTTCCATTTTTCAACCAAATTATGACTTACGTTACGCAACTCTTTAATACAGATAAATTAATATAATCTAATTCTATTTTTATCTCTTTAAAATATTGAACATTAAAAATAGATTTTCGTTTTCATCTTTTACAAATACGGAATTATTCGTTTCCTAATAACTTTCTCAAATACAAAGTATTAAAAAAAGAAGCTATTCTAGTTTTCTTTCAAAGATTACACTATTGTATTATATTCTTTGTAAAGTTTTTTTTAATTTTAAAACTGTATTTGTTCAAAACGGCAAATTGTGTCCCCCTCCACAAAAATTCAAAAACGTCGAGCAGGGCAAAAAAAAATAGGTTAAACACACCAATCAGCCGAATGTCACCCTTTCCAAGAGACACCTCCGATTCGCCAATAAATAGGCGACACGAAACTATTGACCAAATTCCCCGCCTCCCCACACGAGATGAATTGAAGGGAAGTAAAGAAGAATCTTCAATTTGTTCTAGGTGTCTCAGTATCCTCTACAAAAGACAGTTTTAGCTTTTTTTTTTATTCCTTCCTAGATCTATATTCTATCAGAGAAAGAAGCAGAAGAAAAATCTCTTAAGTCCGAAGAAAATGTGCTGATGTTGCCACACGCTAAAAAGAATCTTTCACCTCTAATTAAGGGGACTCTCGGAAAAAGAGTTTAATGGAGTTTTTCTTTGCGATTCGGGTCTTAGTAGAAGAAAAAAGACAAATTATTTTAAACTTTTTTCCAGTTTCATCAATATTGTTTGTAATGTTAGTTTGGAACACGTTGTAAGGCAATATGGATGGAGTTTAACTACAAAATTCTTCTTCTTTTGGAAAGTTTCCTAAATATATTTCATTGATTCCACTTTAAATTAGAGTAATGTAATAAATTAACGGATTTTTCCAGAAAAGAAGGACATTTAACCATTTTTAAAATTTCAACTAATCGTTATTGCTTAAAAATATCCGAGTAAAGTGTAATCTAATAATAATTGGCTTGTTTTATAATTTTTATTGTTATAAAAATTGAATTTAATTTAAAATTTTTAGTTTTTAAAAAATAACAAATTTAGTTCAAAAGGACAACATGTAGTTTTCCCTTTGACCAATAGATGTTTTACTTTTGGGTAGCAGGTGTAAAATACTAATCTAATTAAAATACTAAAATTATTTATCACATTCATAAATAATGAACGAAAAGTATAATAAATATTAAACCTATACATATTTTTATATAAAGCATATATTTATATAAATTCGTCATATATGTGTTTCCAACTTAATGTCGTCATATTCAATGTCATAGACATTGTCATCCTGTCATATAAATTTATAGGTATTTTAATCATAATTCGCTTCAAATATTTCATTTTAACCGATGGTCAAAGGCACAGATTTCGCTGCCGGACAAAGATACAACACTAAGGTTACGTGAGTAAACAAACCCTAGAAATTGAATCCCTCAATTATACACAAGGTACTCTGACAATTTTGATGAAATATCATAAAGACATTTTCAACCAACAAATCAAATCCACTTTCGAAAATATTCAATTTCGGCGCCAAGCGTCCTGTATTATTCTATACACATCAGCAATGTGTATACCAATATGTTATTTGCAATATCTGTTCTTGAGATATTGTTCTCACAATCACATACAACAAGTTTTAAAAGTGTGTTCTCTGAGTCCGAAACCAATTTCATTTTGTGACTCAGAATTCAATTAAATTTGAGTAGAAACCAATAACTCCATGCCAATAATAGCAATAGGCTCCAATGACGGTAGTCAAGGCTCCATGTTTCATATAGAATAACGAAATATGAATTGTAAAATACAAACTACACTCTTATTATTTTTAACTCTCTGACGGAGCTGTACGACTTAAGTCGTCCGTTTACTTCTATTTCTTCTAGCAATACTCATACACTTTAAATTCATAAACATAGTACAATTTAAAATATTTTTCTATATATATATTATATATATATATATATATTTTAGAAACCATACTATATATTTTTTTAGAAACCAATAACTCCGTGACAATAATAACAATAGGCTGCAATTACGGTAGTCAAGGCTCCATGTTTCATATAGAATAACGGAATATGAATTGTAAAGCACAAACCCTCTGACGGAGCTGTACGACTTAAGTCGTCCGTTTACTTCCATATCTTCTAGCAATACACATACATTTTAAATTCATAAATATAATACAATTTAAAATATTTTTCAAATTAGCTGTGCGACTTAAGTCGTCCATTTACTTCAATTTCTTCTAGCAATAAACATATTCTTTAAATTCATTAACATAGTACAATTTAAAATATTTTTCAAATCTAAAGCATTGGGGTGTTTTTTTGGAGCTATGTCTAATTAAATAATAAAAATTTAAAAAACATGTATAATATACATACTTTGGAAATATAAAGTAAACTTTTTTGCAACTTTAATTGTGTCCTTTTTCTAACCGCTCAGAGAGGGAAAGGTCTAACAATTTAAATGCAGTATTATATTAAACTAAAACAGTCCCAATTCGGCTCCAACGTTTTAATTAAGAGAAAAATTCTATAATTATACATAACTCACTCACTGGTGCGTGAAAAACGACGACCACTTGCTCGAATTCCACCATTATCTCCCAACAGATAATGACATCCAAACTCTTAATCGCCACCCAATTGGTGGAATCGGAACCAATAATGAAGGAAGAATGTGTTTCTCGCAATTAAAAGAACACAAAGGGTAATGCTCGGAAGACGGGAGTATAAAATGATCTCGAAATAAATAAATAAAAAAAGGGAGCAAAATGGCGCTTCGTGGAATGAGTTTCCGATATTTTGTACGACTTGCTGAAGTGGCAAGGGTGTCTGGAATTGGATGTTTTCCCGATTTTTGCGGCGCTTTTATTTTCGGGAAAGGACAATTGTTTAGAAGGGAGTAATTGATTTGTATTTATGTGTGTTGGACGATAAAAGGAAAAAGATTTAAATTTTTTTGTGTTTGAAGTGTGTGAATTAATTGTGTTTAGATTAATGAGCGAATTGTTTCGTTTCTCCGTAATGGAATGATTTAATACATTGTTTGTATTACTATACTTTTATTTGAACTGAAAAAAAAGGATAATAATTGTTTTTCGCTTGCTTGTTTGATTGTTTATTCACTCAATTAATTATTTTGCTAATTAGTGATTTAGTCAAATAGTCATTCATTTAGTTATTAAACTACTCTTATATTCTAATAGTCATAGAGTAATGATACAAATAGAGGAATAAAAATGCTGATTTCCGTGTGTCCATCATTGAAACCACTTGATATGTGGAAATACCAATTCATTCATGCGCCAATATTACTTGGCACGCCTTGGCGACTTTAAGAACTAAACGAGATCGAAGTATTGTAATATGATTTTGTTTTTAATTTTGTATTTAAATATCGTTTTTTTGAGCGAGTGGCACAATTTAAGGGAGTTTAACAGATATATTAAGGAGATTTTTCTTACATTGTAATTTTGAAATAATTGCATTACGTTTTTATGTAAAAAATTTACCATAAGCGAAGTTCTTTCAATTGTTATTTTGTATACTTCAATAATGAAAATATGAACAATAAAACCTGATAAATGTAAAGGGTTTCGCTTCTTCGAGTATTGAACACAAATAAAATATTTTCGTTTCGTTAATGAAGCGGAAATATTTAGCGTATATTGTTTGAAAATGGGTAAATACGTACATATATGTTAAGAAGTTGAATACAGACAAAACTCCTTATCACCAAAAAAGAAGAAAGTGCGCCAAATTTGGAACTCCTGCAGATGTCTGTACGCCAAATGTGGCAGCGCTATAACCACGTGATGTTGGTTTTTCTTTTCAATCTTGACACCGCGGCCTTATGACAGTCTGGTATTGAAGGCGCTCTCTATTTAATATTACAACTCTCTGTAAATAGTCATTCATTTAGTTATTAAACTATTCATATAGTCGAATAGTCATTCATTTAGTTATTAAACTACTCATGTAGTCAAATAATCATTCATTTAGTTATTAAACTATTAAATTACTCAAATAATCAGTCATTTAAAGTCATTGTCAAAAAAAAATATAGTCATAGACATTAGTCAGTTAATTAGTCCTTTGAGTCCTCTATATTCAAACCTAGATTGATCCACATTTTCGGAAAATCGTTTTTTTATAATTTTTTTTAATTTCCAATGCACTAGATCACCTTGCAAAGAGGTACCAAATGCTTTTGAATCCAGTCTAAAAATCCGCTCAAGATCCAAAAGTACGTGGCTGTTAATCGTTTTTAGCATATCCTGTAAATATTTATGAATATGCATATATTTGGTTTTCAAAAATCTAGAGTTCTCACTTAATCATTTAGTCAGCTATTTATTTTTATGTTAAAGAAGTTATAAATATTACAAAAAAAGAAGTTAAATCTGAAGAATAACGTTCTCATTCTAATGTGTCATTGTTACTAAGTCTATTTTCATTTATGTTTGGCGTCCTCCTTAGTTTAGCAAACCAAATGATGTGAGTGCTTGTACCACCCCTAGTGGAAAGGTATATCCATACATTTATCAATACTCATCAAAATAATAATCCAAAGCGGATATTTACTACAACTTCTCCGTTAATAATCAAGGATAGTGGAGACTATATATAGAAGGTGTGCTCGTTTTTCGCTTTTTGAAAGTGGGCAAGGAAAGAAACTATTTGACGTCATTTTTGCTCCGCCTTACTATGGGTTTTTGATCATTCTCATTGGCTGTGTGTTTCAAGCATTGCTACTAAGGTTCGTTCCCCGGTGATTAACTTTTTTATTAGCAAAATAATGTAAATATCTGTAAATAATTGTGTTCAGGTAGCTTCACTGCTAATCCGTCCTTGTTTTGTTATGTCTCCGTATTTTACTTGATTGAAATTGTAACTCATTTAATATGTCCAATACAAATGCATTGACATGATGGTTAAGACCACCATTTTACTCTTTCAAAATTCATGGACATGCTCTCGTGGCAGCAAATATTATTTTAAAATGCTTAATTTATTAAGCAACTCTTTTGCAATTTTTACATACTAAATATAATCCTTAAAACATAATTTAAACTCTTAAAATTTAGCAAATTCTAAATAAAATTGCGAATATTATTTTTAAATAGTTCACAAAAAAACGAATAGATGGCAGCACGTCACGAACCATTGATTCAATTTGGCTGCAATTAATGTCAAGATATTTTATTAACTAAACTACTCTGCAAATGGATTCAAATTGTTTTTTGAAGCAAATTTTAAGTGTTTTCTTTTAAATAAATTCATGATTAGTTACAAACAAGAATTCTTGTTAAATTAACTTTGCTCTGTAGACTTTAAAACGACTGTATAAACGAGAGCATTAGACACGCCCACAGAAAGAGGAAGTAGGCGTGACTATGACGTCAAATAGTTGCTTTCCCCGCCTTCCGTCAGACAGTGCGAGAACGAGCACACCTTATATATATATATATATATAGTCTTCACAATCCTTGGTTAATAACATTGTGTCTATTTACAGTACGTCAAGGTATACAGTCGGTCAGCACCGTGACCAACACGAAAGAAATAATAACGATTAAGGTCTTAATAATCAAAACATACATCTAAATTCTATGTTTAAAAATTATTGTGTTAAGTAATAATTTCATAATTGAAAACAAAACCTTTTTTAACGCATATTATTAACTAACTCCTAATATATAGCAGATATTCGTTGTTTCTGATGTATACTGTGTTACATCTAATGTGTGAAAGTACTCGTCATCAAACAAAATGGAACTCTCTTTACGTTTACTTTAAAGACAATGAAACCATTTTCGATAATTAAACGAATATATTTTTCAAACAATGCCTTCGAAATTCGACATTTCATCGATAGAGAAATCACTAAATTAAGATTTCAACAACTTCGTATTTTATTATTATTCTATTAAAGTGAATTTCCTAATAAAAGATTTCCTTCGAAAAGAAAATTAAACAAGACATTTAAAAAAACAAGTTTTATGCGCTTCGATGCTCTTTAAGTGAAATAAAGACGCACATAAAACAGAAATTGAATTACCCTCTCTTTCTTTTATTACGTAACGATATTTTTTTTTACTAAAATCGCATATAAAGCAGCGAATTTTGTTAAGAAAAAAAATCGGTATACCTAAGGACTTCGTTTTATTATGAGAATGAAAGGTTTTATTAGTCGATTTCTTAAAGGGAATTGTTGGAAGATAATTTATTTTAAGAGACAATTTTGTTATATTAGAATGTAATTAAATTAATTTTATTTAGATTTACAGAGCATCCTAAAAAGGTGTTTACGAGTTTCTTATCTTTATTCATGAAGAAATCCCAAGGGTTTTACTTGCAAAAAGGCTTATTAATTGTAAAAATAAATAACTTAATCATTTTAATAATATATAAATTTAAGTATTCATAAATTAAAATACCTAACTATCCAATGTCAATTGGTAAAATGTCAATAATTATAAATTACGAATATTTTCCGAAAGATTTAGGGCGTGGTTGACGAAATAATAAATGATATGTTATAACTATCGTTTAGGATAACTCAGAAAAAATTTCATATCCATTTTAATTATAACTTAAATTTGTAAAATATATTTCTTAATTACAATTTTTAATGGATTGAACAGCGATTTGAAATCCTTTAATAATCAATACGTTGTACTAATTGTGTTTTAAAGTATATGTTGGCAAATAGAGAAATGAAAGTGTACAAAAACAGAAAGATGCATATTATTTTTAATTACTTATATTAGGTGATAAATTTGAATTCTTATTAAAAGAATCTCAGTAAAATGGGAACAATAATTGAAATAGATAAATTAAAAATTGCAACCAAATTATTTCATTTTTAAAAATGCGCCGTAAATATATAAAAATAACGTTTTTCTTTTATTAAATTCAATATGGCGGAAGAACTCCATTACTTTGAATTGTCAATGTAATCCTCAACTCAAATATATTTCAAATATTTCTGCAAAAAAACCTGCTAATGATAATAAATACAAAGAAAATCAAAATATACATTTCAAAATATAAAAAAAAACATATCAACAAAATGTTTCTGATAGATTAGTTGATTAGTTAAATTAAAGTTACTCTAGAGCTGCACAATGGGATATGGTCGACAGTTGGATCTATCTTGAACGATAGAGCCTTTAACACTTCATAATAATTTTTAAAACATGCCATTAGTTGATTTATGACTGCAGTACTAGACCCTCGATCTATAACGGTGGTTATGTACCAAGACTGCTACGTAGTTTAATATGGTCAGTTTATTTTAAGTTTTTAAAATATTTTCTGAATACACCACTGATTTACATATACAAATAAAAAATTTAAATTAACTTATCCTTGAAAATAAAAAGTTAATTATTTGCACAGTACAACTTGAGCTGGCACCTGATATCAAAATTGCATTAGGCCATGACGGATTTAACGTGTGCAAGTGCTCAATGCATGTCGAAAGTTGTTTTGTAGTCAATGAGGAACAAAACTGACGTATATCCGAAGACAAGCTATTTGTATTCTATGAGTCGAGAATCATACCCACATCAGTCTGATTATGAGCTTTTTACTCTAACCGCTCGGCCACCAAATGCCACAAAAGTTTCTCACGGTTAACGTTTTACTCAGCTTATGCTGCTTTTATTTAATACAGTTCTATTGAGATAGATAGGAAAAGTTTATTTTATGCAGACATTTTCTGATTTCAATGATGGATATTTTGTAATTTTATTCTTTGAAAAAGCAGGTTGATCATTTTTTAATGTAAAGTACTATAAAAAGTTGTGTGTGTAGTAAACTTGGAAAAATATTTGTATGCAGTGATATTGTTTTTTAAATGTATGTAGAAATAATGCAGACAAAAACTTGTGTTAAGAGAAATTTAAAAAGAAAATGTGTGTATATAGAATTTTAGAAGAAACAAATGTATGTATTGAAATGAAATTTAAAAAAACGATTTAGTGTCATTATCCTCCGATAGGTTGTTTATTCTTATTTTTTATGCTTCTCGAAAATTAATAGGAACAGATGTAGTATAGGACATTTGGCGCGTTTTTTTTTTTTTTTTTTGGCGACGAAAAATTGCCGTTAAACATAGCATAGGGTTGCCAGATTGAAAGTCGCCACAAGAATCGGAAAATACCAACAATGTCAGGTGGTGTTGTCATACTATAAATTCATCGCCCCTTTAAAACACGCAAAAAAAACTCGCGCGCCAAATGTCCTATACTACATCTGTACCAATTAATAGTAATTTGTAATGACTGGTTATTACTACTAAGTAATGTTTTTCCATTTAATTATCATGACAATATTGTCTTTAAAAATGTATTACTATTACAGATTTTAATTAATTGGTGTTATTGACACTTTAAAAAAATGGTGTATAACATTTTAGTACCAATAATTGCTGATGCATTTGCTACAACTTTGATTGAAATATAAACGTACGAGAAAGAGATAGCTTTCAAAAGAAATTCCCAATAAATGTCCGTGTTCCGTCTCCATTAAAAGGATCAACACAAATATACACAAGAAAAACCTTTCACCCTACAAAAAAAAAACCGCCAAAAGCGAAAAAAGTAGACAAAAACTTGAATGAATGGTGATGATGGCGAGGGCGGAGGTGAACGGTGAAATGATTGATCACGCGCCAAACCTCGCCAAACAGATGGGGACAAATATCTGGGCGTTTTTCCCCATCCTCGAAAATAACAGGGAATTACAACACAATGTTTTTATTGTTCATGCAGCGGACATTTGTATGCTACCTTCTTTTATTTGATATCACTTAGGAGATTTATTTCTTTTATGTATTATTTATTTCCGTAATTTGCTCGCTACGTTTATCGGATTTTCTTCTCTTTTTTTTTATTTCCCTAAACGAGTTTAGCTTTAGATGTTTAGTATGGAGGGTGTTTTCTGTCTGTATACAAAGAGATGGTTGTCTGTTTGGCCGACACAAATTAATTTGGTGAGATGTTTGGCGAAGAAGAATCCTTTTCTTTGCTGGGTTGGAAAAAATTGTTGATGTTGAAGGATGTTAAGTGAAAACTACTGATATGTATTTTCACATGTGAAGATATAGGTATTTTTTCTATGTTATTTGCGTTTAATAATTGCGACAAATATGAGAATACATGTAAATATTTTATAAACATACCATGACCCATTGTATCAAGACTCTAAATTTGCGTGACGATGGGAAACGTCATCTATTTATTAAGTTATAGTTGAGGTATTAATCAGAAATCATTCCTATGTGGTCTGTAAAATGCCTAAAGTGTACCGTTAAAGTAGAAAATACGACGTATTTAACATTCCTTGGCATTTCATTAAATTTACCCATGAATATTGGAATGAATGTAATAACGTCAAATAAACACCAAATAATAATTGTTTGTTATTACTTTTTTGATTCCCTTATGAATGTTCCTTATGAATGTCCAAAAATATATATAAATATATTTATATATTGATAAAATTAATTAAATGATTGATGGTAAAATTGAAAAAAAATCATTATCATTAGAATTTTTTTTTTATTTTAATACACTGACTTTTCCTTATGCTACTGTCAGAAATTTTAAGTCCACCCTTTTCTATACTTTCGCTATCTCACAATTTTCAATGTATGTATTACATGGATAAAGTTCGAAATCCATTATTGTGAACATTACCTAGTTAATCTTTAGAATACCTTTTTTGTAATGTTCAAGTACGGAATCATCTTCAAGTTAAGAGTTTGTCACACTTTAACTAGGTAATAATTATTACACACCGGTAAATCGGAGCCGGTGATTGCGCCATTACCAATTTATTGTACATTTTTCTACAAGTGGCTAAATTGGAGCTGGTGAAAAGTTTGTTCTGGCAATGATTCTTTTTTTTTTAATTTGCGAGAGGTGGTTTTAAAATTCGGAGTTTAGGTAATCATCAAAATTGTTACGCAACAGCCAAAAAATTCTGGCAATAGCATTAATATGCTGAACTGTATTTAAAACCTTCTTAAATGTAATATTTTCCGAACTTTTGCTTTACCGATTTCATTTGAAATAATAAGTTGCTTTTTGCCATAAACAATATTTACTTTTCATACGTTCCGTTCATGTTAAAACATCCTTCTTAATCAATTTACTCATTTTTGGTTGTCACAGAAATAGTCGAAAACAATGAAAGAACATTGTTTGGTCACGATGAGAACAATTACAATATCGAAGTAAATATAAATAAAATACAAACACCTCACCGGTACCGATAAATTTAAAATTACGTGAAAAGTGTACATAAAAAAACATTGTGTGGCAGTTTCCTGTCACTCCACTTGAATATTAGTGTACAATAGATTACAAGTTGTGATAGAAATTTCTCCTTGATACACAATCTATATGTGTATATTTTTCGATGGAGTTAAAATGCAGACACTAAAACCTTCCTAAACTTAATTTTAGCGTGTAAATTTCCTTCTTGAACAAAGGGTCAGACTCCATATAGACAGTGGTGTGAGTTAAAACTTCTCAAAATATCAGTTATGTATTATTTACATGCACCGGACGCCAGGAATTTTATTTCCTTCAGCTCCGTAAATAGATCTAAAGAAGTAGAGTAATTTCCCCACCTGCTTAACTTGACCTACCTTCCCCTACACGATGGTAAGACATTTTTATTTATAGAATATCCGATATGCCGATGACCGTTGTATGCAAAGAAATTGTAGAGACGTATTCACGTAAATTTTTTTTTCGAAAGGGGCTCAGAAAGTTTCTTTAAACCCATGATATCAAAATTTATTAAGTAAAATAATATATGACTAGTTCACATTTCCAAGAAACACATCGTTACAAATCCTATTCCTGAGAGACTTATTAGATTCGTTTCAGAATGAATATGCGGATCTCCTTTATTTTTATGGTCATAAACACGACTTTAATTTCACAAATAAAATAATGCCTCTAATTCATAATACTGCTTTTAGAGCGTAAGTGCATCCCACTAGAAGAGAAACAAGAAACTAGAAAAGACAAGGATTCCTTGTAATTACATCATACATCTCTTGGGAGGGAACAGGAGAATCAACGCGGCAGGGAAAAACTCCCTCTATTCCCTACAGAGAAGGCATTGCGAGTGTTTACCCATGGCATTACTCACAGATTTAATGCATGTTGAGAAAACAAACATAAAAAAATCTTATTATTCGTTATTTGGTAACTATAAATAGCGTTAAAATTATGTTTTTGCAGACATTTTCTAATATAAATTTTCCGCCAAATATTCACTAAGTAATAATTCAATTTTCACTTAAATTCGTGTTAGTTTTAACGTTATATGTGTTCTTTCATTATATTTGTTTTAATCGGATTTTAAAACAAAAGAGGGTTAAAAAACAAATAACGCAACGTAACCATACATAGTATTTTCGACTTGCCGTCAAACTTACCGATATAATTATTCCATTTACAGTTTGGGCATATTTTTTTGGGTATCCTATTAATACATTCCCCAACAGGGATTTATTATAACAGTGTAATTTTGATATTTGCCAATCTACGTAATGCTATTAAATTAAAATATTAATAAAGAATATCAATATATTCGCCGTACATCACTAAAGTACGTTTTGGGGGAAAAAACGTTGATTATTCTAATACGCAAAATCCGAAGTATTCAATAAATCACGTAATTCCCAATCACTGATTCATCAGCCGTAGCGAGAAACGCATGACAACGAAATTCAGATTATGCATTCCGATTATTTCTTGTTTTAAACAATTACACATTTAGAAGCGAATCGCTTTAATTTCGTCGCCAAGCAGCTTTCTCTACTGCTGATGAGTCTATGGTTTGGAGTTACGCGGTAGCAAAACTTGAGCAACGATATAATGATCAGTATGTTTAACAATGTATCTGTGTTTTCGAAACTTATTTAATTCATTCCATATTTTTTAAATAAACGGTGTCTATTCTAACTTGGAGTAGTGGCTTAGTTGACCAGTCGTTACTTAAAATGAGCAGACGGGAAATTTTCAATTACGTAAGTATGTCAAATTTCAAGTAAATAAGACAATAGAAAAACGATAAAAATAAGTACAAGATTTGAGGAAATATAACAACAATTAAAACATGTATTTGCTTGAATTAACATGAAGATACATAATGGTCTAAAGGCTCTGGTTAGAGATCTATCCTGAAGGAATTACCCATGGGCATTGTCTCTTAATTTAAAACCACATTTAGATGACATAGACAACATCTGAGATGAAACACCACTCTTCGAATTTCCGCATTACAACCAACGTGTGGATATTTGAACCACGACATGCTTAATGCGCACCGTCCCTCTCTACACGACGCAGCAATGATACCACACATTGTAAATTAAATAAACGCGGTTAAAAAATACAACCATATAATAACATTAAAGAAACTGCGTAAGTATAAACGACATTTCTTTTAAAAAAAAAAAAGGTCAATAGAATAATAATTTTTCTCACAAAATCGAGTATTGTATCGCATTGAAGAAAACAAATTATTTTCAATTAATATAATTGACGAAACGCGCCGAAATTCAGACTTGATCGCTGAATATGCAAAAGGGCTTCATTCTAATTTTATAAAAATGCATTTTCGCTTTTTAAAAATGCTTTCTCCAATCAACATCGTCGACATAAAACAGACACAATCCATAGGGAATATGAAGGAACAGAAACAATTGGTTTAATTTCGTCAGACACGAAGGGATAAAAAGTCAGATTAGAACATTTTCTTATTCTTGTTCTTCTATAGTTTTGTATTATTCTTGATAAGCGTATGCAAAAAAAAATATTCTTACTTCAGGGAAATTCTTATATATTTTTATATTGCATTAGATGTTAAGAAAATGAAGAAGCACATTAGGAAAATAAACTCATTATTTGTAAGATATTTCTTATGAGAACATTGTAACGAAGTACAAAAACTTGTCAAGTTGATATATATTTCATATGTTTATTGTAAAATATTTCGACGTAATTCTTTTTCTTAATGTACATTTGATTTGCATTTCTAGAATAAAAATCTTAACATTTTTAAGGGATACGAAATTGTATATTCGTCCGTGTATCCCCAGTTCCCCCAAGGTTACACCTAATTTATAAATTCATAAAAAAATCCCTACTTTGGAACATTTTTCTTATTAAAGGCATTAGGGGAACTTTTAAAAGCATTATTTACCAAAATATTTAAAAATTTAATTTTAAATATATATATATATATATATATATATATATATATATATATATATATATATATATATATATATATATATATATATATATATATATATATATATATATATATATATATATATATATATATATATATATATATATATATATATATATATATATATATATATATATACTGTATAAAAATTTCATTTATTGTTATTTTTTTTTAATTTTCACACTATATCTTTTATATTCTGCATTATATAGTATATGTACTGTATTCTATATTCTATTATATATTCTTTCTATATTCTATTATATATTCTATTATATATCATTTATATATTCTATTTTATATTCTGTTCTATATTCTATTCTAATCATTTCTGTATTCTATTTTATATTCTATTCTATATTCTATTCTATATTCTATTCTATATTCTATTCTATATTCTATTCTATATTCTATTCTATATTCTATTCTATATTCTATTCTATATTCTATTCTATATTCTATTCTATATTCTATTCTATATTCTGTTCTATATTCTATTCTATATTGTATTCTATGTTCTATTCTATATCCTATTCTATATTCTATTCTATATTCTATTCTATATTCTATTCTATATTCTATTCTATATTCTATTCTATATTCTATTCTATATTCTATTCTATATTCTATTCTATATTCTATTCTATATTCTATTCTATATTCTATTCTATATTCTATTCTATTCTATTCTGTATGATGTATTCAATTCTGCGTTCTATTCTATATTAGATGTACTATATTTTATATTCCATATTCCATATTCCATATTCCATGTTCCATATTTAATATTCTATATTTTAGAGTCTGTATGCAATCGTCTACATTCTATAATATTATTTGAAGTATAAAAGCACATTGGATATATGGTGCAACATAATACAAATCTTAAAAATCGTTAGTTTTATTTTATTTTACATACCTTTGTTACAAACTAGTTTTCAAGTCATTAATAAATTAACGGTTTTTATACTAAGTATAGCACTCTATATCATAAATCGCTTAATAAAATTTGTTTCATTAAAGTTTAACATACTCTTTTTATTATGTATGAATTCTAACTAAGTAAAATGCATTGAAGGAATTATTCACTAATTATGAAAAATATCAAGTAGGATATCTTTAAGTGATCTTAATTCCTGCTGAATAAACTAATTTTAATTAAAGCACTTACGCAAAACTTTCTTACTTGTAATGCAACATTCTATTTATCATAGATGTGTCTTAATTTCATCGACGAATTATTTTAATGCTAGTTTTTTGTATAAATTATTGTATCAATTACAATAAATATTAAGCTACTCATTAAAATACGAATATTCATAGGAATAATAATTCGCAATACTGTAAAATAGTATTATGAGAATAGGACTATTTGGGAATAAAAGTGTCAAAATGTGAATAGAAAAATTATTTTGTTAAGTGCTTAATGTAATTGAACTAATCCTTATAATACTGTGAAAACATAATCTGGGAAAGATCCATAAAAATACACATATAATATTTGCTTGCACTGTTAATAAAAGTAAAAATCTTCAGTTTACTGAAATTCAATTTTTCTGTTGCAAAAATAAACTTCACAAAAATTGTTTGTATAAACTTACATTTTGGTTAAGTGAAGGAGGTTGGTTGAATTACTTGAGATTAACAACTGGACAATTTTGAATGATTCAGGATCTGTCTTGTAGGATAGACCCCGGAAATGTTCTTCTTAATTTGGAGCCATAGTCAAATAATTGATTATTAGATAATTAGAAGGAGTCATAATAACAGTAGTCCAGTGCTTATCGGTTAGTACTATCAGAGTGACGTGAAGAAGTTATAAATAGAAGAAATTTTAAAAAGTGTTCCAAAAGAATGGGACGTAAAATCATTGAGTTGTAATAACTCAGTTTCCATTTAAGTAATCGACATCAAAAAAGGTAGAAAACGATACTTCTGAGTAACTTTTTAAAGTTTATCAGGTCGCTTTGTTAAGATGGCTTAAAAAAAAAAAGCTGAGATTAGCAATATTAAATCACACTGCTTGTTTTTGCGAAAGTACGATTACTTAAATTTGAGAACGTCATATCTCATTTACGATTAAATTGTACTCAAAGAAAAACAGTGTTTTTTACAGTGTTTTTGTTCATGAGAAAGCCTTTTGTGAGTCATAATCTATAGAATTAAAATTAACCAAAAAATACACATTTTGAAATGCAAAATTAGTTACCACAGAAGCTCTTATAAAACCGTTAAAGTGTTTATTGGTAGGTTTCAAACTTTTTAATGGTAATCAGAGATAACAAAAAAATATTTGCATAAATATATTTATTACTTATAATATTTAAAAAAATAATTCAATTTTAAAATTTATTACAGGAAAATGAGAACTGATCATAGCATAAGAACTTCTATATATGGAGTTTCTAATGAAAGATTTTAATTTGTGCGATTAGCCGTTATTTGAAAGCCTTTAATTCACGATTCAGTTTGTGTACGTGTCTATATCCCTTTACAAAAAATATATAGAAACATTTTTTTTCTAGCTCTAGTTTTCAAGAAGAAACTTGAACTGATGACATTTGCTATCATTGCTTTGTTCTTTATTTATTCAAATTATTTCCTGGGCATTATTACAGTTCGCCTGGAGGAATCTGTTCAATTGAAATTACCAGAAGTCTTCTTTCTTATGGGTAACTTTCAGAGACACGGATGACGAGCTCTGAATGAAATTTCTCTTTATCGCAACAATCCCTTTTCTGAAGACTAATTTAATAAGTACGCTTTTCAGTTTGTGTCTGTTCGAGCGTAGTAATTTTCTAGTTATTTCAATAAAGTTCTGAAAACTTTTCAGGTATTAAATACGAATTATGATGTAATTTAATTTTTCTAAGCATATAATAAGAAAGGAATTTTTTTTTCGCAAGAGAGGATTTTCAATAAAAATATGTTCCACTTCAATCATAATTATTAGGAAGACATTTTCATCGATTTATTGTGAGAAAACATGAATTTAATTAAGTTTTTTTTATTTTTGTGATAATATGTTTCTTGAGGACACAATATGCAAGCATTAATACACAAACACATGTATTCTATTCTATTGCACACTATGGATATTTACATATCCTTTCAATTACATAAAATAACTTGATATTGATCTATCAAAAAATATTTTAGTTTAATTAAGTTTTAAATTTAGATGATAATATGTTTCTTGAAGACACATAATTCAAGCATATATGAACAATTACTCCTATTGCACACTATGGATATTACAAATCCTTTCTATTACATAAAACATTTTGATATTGATTAATTAAAAAAAAACTTTTATTTAATTAAGTTTTAAATTTAGATGATAATATGTTTCTTGAAAACACATAATTCAAGCATATATGAACAATCACATGTATTATATACTATTGCACACTATGGATATTATATATCCTTTCGATTACATAAAACATTGATTTATTAAAAACAAACTTTAATTTAATCAAGTTTTTAATTTCGATGATAATATGTTTCTTGATATGATATGATACACATGATATACATCCTATTGCAGACTATGGATATTTACATACAATTTTTTATTAAATAACCACAACTAGCTAATATATATATATATATATATATATATATATATATATATATATATATATATATATATATATATTTAGATAATGTTAAAATTACAGCAGAAATTTTACTGATAATAGTAATTTAAAAGTTGATTACTCAATAGGTTATTCAACTGTTTTTTGTGTTGCTTTTTTGTAATACAAAAGAAAAATTTGGGACGAATAGTTAATTTTTTTTTTAATTTAAATTAATTTATTAGTAAATTCGATGTATTAATGATCAAATATATAATGTTAATAATACTTGAAAATACTTTGGCATAGTATTTATATTATTAAATCATTCGTTAGCTGATCTCTTCGTATTCACTCCATTTTCCACGTTCAATTGAATTAAATTATATATATATATACTGAATATGAGTAGTTTTTTTAGAAAACTTTCTTCGTTAGTATATCATCAATATTTTGTAGATGCAAGTACAAGAAAATAGACAAACTGAACAAAACATTATACTCTGTAAGACTTTAATTATTCTATATTTCATTGAATATAAAAGGAAAACATGATGATGCATTCTTTTTACTTTTCTTTTTTATATTAAAGTTTTTTTTTATATTAAAAAAATAAAGGTTCGACTGTAAAGTTTGTAATTATTCATTTGAAAATTCAAAAATGGTTTTCCTTTGTAGTTTATGTATAAGTTTTGTATTTCAAAAGCAATACGCTGCCACTCATTAAAATTGAGATAGATTTTTAGTAATTGCAATTTTGGATATAACATACTAATTGGGAAAATGTGGCTTTTTTTAATAAAAAAAGGTTACTATTTTGAAACTTTTCCAAAGAATGAAAATATTATTTTTATTTATTATTGATGTTGTCGATATTGCTGTTATTGTAATTATTCCTTTCGTTGTTACTTTTATAGTAACTGTTACTGTTATACATTTGTTATATTTATTGTTACCGTTAATGTTGTCACTGTTTTATATACTGTAATATATATATATATATATATATATATATATATATATATATATATATATATATATATATATATATATATATATATATATATATATATATATATATATATATATATATATATATATATATATATATATATATATATATATATATATATATATATTGTATTTTGTATACTTAATCTTTTATTGTATAAATATGTATATTTATTCTTTTTTAATGTATAATTTTTTACCTCTATTGTTATGTTTCTTTTTAATGTTATTTTGCTCTTTATTGTTACCTTTCATGTTTTTATTTTTTACCGTTATTATTACTTTATTGTTATCATTATTAATGATTGTTAGTTCAAAATAACATTACAATCGTTTTGTGTTGATTTTATTCACTTGTAAATATAAATAGAGCAGTTTTTGAGAATTTCCTAAATAATTGTGGTGGACATTATATTGACTCTTCAATGGTAAATATTTACTTGCTAATTACAGAATAGTGTTGACGAATTCAGGAATGAGTTATTAAGAACTTCTATTTTAAATATAGATATTGCGTAGATATGCATGTCTATTAATGATAAAGGTATTTTTAATCTGGTTAGTATAATTATAAAATTCATATTTGAAATCAAAAATGAACTGGAATAACAAAGCATTCCCGTGTAAAAAAATTATTTTAAAGTATATTTAAATTGTTATTCACATGTCCCGTTTTTAACGTTTATTACTATTTTAATCAAAGTGCAAAAAAGAAACATTGTTAAAAATTTGTATAAAGAAAAAAATCATTCTAAACTTGAAAAATGAACCTATATGCAAACATTTAGCTTTCAAAAGTGAGTTTTTTAGTAGAGATTCTTAAGTAACTTAAGCGATTTAAGTCAACGTGGGAGGCATCAATAATAGTAAGGGAAAAAAATCTGCTTTAAAGATATTTTTTTACCCTGTTATCCTGAAGATATTTCCTCTCTTCTTCAACGCTTGAGTGAAATTTTTTTTGTAGCTTAAATTTATTGAGCCAAGTTTTTTCTTCATTTTGAAGTGTTTTCATAACACTAACCTCCTACATGTTATTTCATTTTATGAAGGGTGATAAATTAAAACTGTGGGTTAATCTTTTTAGTTGAAAAAAAGAGAAGAAGGGAGTGCAAAATTAACTTCTTAACCTTTAAGGGTTCTCCGGTAATCCTTCATAATGAAAACTGCAATACAACTTAAGAGTATCATAGTCTTTTCTGTGTAAATACATTCTCAAGTGCAGGGCATATTCAACTATTTCCAAGATAATTAAGTTTTTGAAATGAAACTAAAAATTTACATTTTTTATTTATATAAGCTGTAGGACCCCGCGTTTATAATCCACCTTAGTAATGGTCCTGCAGGATTTTTTTCATTAACATAACTGTTTTTCAAAAAGATTTATTGTATTTGTGAATTAATATTTTAAATTTTGGTAGATTTTTATCAAGCTGAGCTACGGAAGAAGGTATTGGCGCATTTATCTCAAGGCAAAGTGTTTAATATGCCTTTGGTATAACAAGTTCTGTTATTTTTTTTTATTTACCATTTTTCATATTAAATACTTTTAATAACTTGTATAACAGTTTATGTGTATACTGACTAATGTTAAGTATAAATTAAATATGTAAACTGTATTTAGTTAAACGGTAGTTTGTACGAAAAAATTATATCGAAATCAAATTTTAAATAATGAAAATAAAGAGTCATATGAAAGAAATAGGACTTAAACAATTAAAAAGTTTTTGTCTGGAGAGATTCTTATGAATGAATTATGAATAATGCTTTTTAACAAGATTGAAACAAAGAACATAAATTTAATAGATTTCTGAAGAATTGAAGAAAAACATCGGAAAATGCAGTTGTGATGTTTCTTTAATTTCAATTTAATTCGCGCAAAAGCGTTTTGTCGCAGCAGTGTTTAGCTCTGCTAGATGCATGTGAGCAAATATTGAGAACTAAATGCTACATTTCTGTGTAAAATATTACATTTTTATTTGAGTCGTCCAATTTTAAGAACTTTTAAATCCAATAAAAATCCAAAAATCTCTGAAGGGTCCGTATCTTAAACAGTTAGAAAACTCTTCTATAAATCTTCGAAAAAAGATTCAAAAATCCGATACTACTGCAAAACATTTTTAATCCGACTACTGCACATAATACCTTAAATTCATTCGATTGGACTTGCGTCATAACTAGTTAAATCTTCGCTCTTTTTTCCACTATTTCTTCCAATATTACCAACCGGTAACCAATATTTTTCACATATTTTGTGTAGGTGAAAAGCAACACTGTTTCACGTGATAGAAATATTGCTGCATATACAGGGTGCGTGCCATAAGTAATGCGACTAAATTCATAAAAAATCATTTATTCGACATATTCGTACTATTAGTTAAAAATCCTCAAAATAGCACCCTCCTGCGTCGATACATTTATGGAGGCGGTGTTTCCAGGCCTGGAAGGCATCCAGGAAGGCCTTCTCCGTGAGGTCCTTTAGAGCCGATGTAACATGAGCCTGGATGTTTTCAATCGTGTCCCAATGTTTCCCTTTCAGGGCTCCTTTTAAGCGTGGAAAGAAAAAAAAAAGTCTGGGGGGGGGGGCAGGTCAGGACTGTAGGGACGCTGGGAAACCAGTGGGGGTATGGGTACTGGCTAGAAAGGAGAGTCGCGCGCTGCCGAAGTGACATCAAGGACGCATGGAAACTTCATCACGATAACGCGCCAAGCCACAGCTCCTTCGTTGTCAACGATTTCCTGGCCAGGACGCATACCCAACTGGTTCGTCAGCCTCCTACAAGCCTGACCTGGCTCCCCCAGACTTTCTTTTTGTTTCCCCGCTTAAAATGAGCCCTGAAAGGGAAACATATAGACACAATTGAAAACATCCAGGCTCATGTGACATCGGCTCTAAAGGACCTCCCGGAGAAGGCCTTCCAGGATGCCTTCCAGGCCTGGAAAAACCTCCTCCATAAATGTATCGACGCAGAAGGATGCTATTTTGAAGATTTTTAACTAATTGTACGAATATGTCCAATATATAATTTTTTATGAATTTGGTCGCATTACTTATGGAACGCACCCTGTACTTCAGCAAAACGCTGTAAATCCAAAAACAAATCGTTAAATAAAGCGAAAAATGTATCAAATTTAGGAAAAGTACTTATGAAATCGGGAACTTTTGCTTTAAAATGCTGAAGTCAGCTCGAAAAATAAACTAAACAAAAAAAATCACTTCCTATAAAAATCTGGATGGCGCTTAACTATCTACAAAGCAACAGCATCAATTTTCTCTAAATAACGAAACAGCTCTCGAATTATTATAAAAATACGAAAAATCTCAGCATACATTAGTGGAACATCAGAAGAGCTCCCAACTTCCCTGTTTAAACAAGAAACTTTATTCCTTTCCATTCACTTTGACGAAGTTTGAGCTCAAAGCTTTGTCATCAATCATCCGCCATCTTGTAATAACGCTCGCAGCAAAGCTCAGTCGATAGTTGCCGTTGCCATCACACATCTCGTAATTCTGTCAGGTTGTCGCTGTTTCAAAATAGAATGCGAACTTGAAAGCAGTCTGTGGAAAACATTACGTGGTATGACAACATTTATAAGTATCCGTTTTACGAAAGCATATGTTTCGAAAATTCTTAAAATAAACGTTATCTTAACATTCAGTTGGATTTAAATCACTTTTCAGAAATTTTTCTATTTGGACAACGAAGAATAGTATCGTAAACACGCAATATTTAATGCAATATTTTAAGGAAGGCAACGTCTAAGTTGATTTATTTAGTGAGAAAATAATTCTTTTAGTAAAGAATTATTCTTAACTTAGTTGTTATTCTTTTAGTAAAGAATAACAACACTAAAAAGCGCTTTTCGAATAATACTGAAGTTGAAATACAAATCGTGTATGTTATTTCGGTTCTTTCGATGCAAATTTATACAAAAAAAAATCGTGGGAAAGCTCTTTTGTTGAAACAAAACTAGTTCACTACGCATATTTCCACCTGAAAAAATTGACGTCACATATCTATAAATTTGGGTTGATGTCGACCACATCTTTTCGCTGTCGGCTATTTCGATTTCAAAGGAAAATCATTATTAATTATAATTATAATATTGTGGCTAAAAGTTGTATTGTCAAAAGTATTACGTATTTTTGCATAGTTTCAAGCTGATATGTCATTTGGAAGTTTTTATAATTTGAGTTTCAAAACTTGTGGATACAAAAACCCTAGAAAAAGTGAGTTAAATAAAATCTTCTAAAAAATATTTTATTTTTATTAAAAGACAGCTTTTATGTAGACTAATTTGAAAATTTAAAAAAGAACTATGGTGATGTGTGGATTATTTTGTTTAAATTCTAATTGTTACATATATATAATAAAATATTTTTTTTTAAACATATTTACGATCAGAAATATTTAGAAAGTACTCATTTGTATTTACTTTGTAGTGGAAATTCTATAGTAATATCTTTTTAGTCAAACTTTCACATATTTTGTTGGACGATCTTTGAGATGGAATATTTGAAAACTAGATATAAAGGTAATTTTTATTGAAATCAAGTTAAACAAAAACAGCCGCCAACAAAATTTAAAATTTTCATCTAAAATTTTCTAAATTTTGATATTTTCATTTATTTATGTCATTTGAATTACTATTTTATTTCAACTAAGGGATAAAACAATATTTAATTTGTATATTAATAATGTTACTTTCTTTATCCTTTGGTAAACCCTCTTATATGTTACATAGAAATAATCACGAAATATGGACACTAGTAACTCATAGGTTAAATTTGAGTGTATTGCGTATTTTTGATATGTTGTTCTCACAGATACACGTACAAACAAATTTTTAGAGCAGGTCATTAAAAATTCAAGATTAATTCTCAAATTTCGTTGAAACTTCAAAAATCATCAACAGTTTGGCCTCAAAACAACTTTCAAATTACTCTTATATTTATTGTATGAAAACTAAAACATTTAAAACACTTATCAAAATATTTTCGCTTGTATAATTGTTTCCAAAGGGACAGCTATCCCTTATTTTAGATTGACTCTAGAAGCTTTAAGCATAAGTCGATTCTAACGTGTTTTTAAATAATTAAAAATGTGTTTAGGTAAAAGCTTTAAAACGTATAATTTTCACACCTGGGCTTAAAGAAACAAATGAAAAAATAGTGTGCAAAGTGTGAGTGAAAATAGCGAGCAAGCGAATGATAAGATAGTTAGTAAGATAATTCTCTTTTGTTTATACACGATGTCTTAAAAGGATGTTTACATGCTTTAACATTGGACGATGTAAAAATTACAAAATCCAATCAAAAATGAGTTAAGAAAACAGAAACGGATAATGGATAATCCTTTAAACAATTTTCACAAAATTAATTATTTTTATTTTAGTATTCCGGCTTAGTAAAAAAAGTTCTATAATCACAACTATTTATATAATATATCCAATGTATGTATGTTTGTATGTATGCATGCAATATATTATATGCATTGTATGCAATATGTTATAGGCAATGTACGCAATATAATATATGCAACGGATGTAATACAATCTATTTAAAGTTCATCAAAACTTAACTTATGAAACTTGCAAAAAAAAATGAATGCTCCAAATCTACTTATTTTTATTTGACAGTATGTATTTTAAGCTGTTCATTTGTTATTCAATTACATTTTATTGTTGAGCTAGAGGATCGTGAAAAATTTGTACACAGATATTTGGATGTTGTAATATAATATCGTTATACTTTATTAAAAAAGCATCACGACGAAGATGCTTAAGTGTTAGTAATAAATATTTTTCGTAAAAATAAATTAAGGCGTTTAGAGGGAAAACATGAAGGTCCACTTGTTGTTAAACAAAGATATCAACGTCTTATGTTAGATAAACTGTACCATATTAACTTCCTTGCACTCGAGTTACAATACTCTGATAAACGACTCTATAAAGATTAATTTTGACACATCCACCTGGTTTATTTTATGTCTATATTCCAGAAATATTTTGTTACAACAATGCTTTCACATTTTATAAGAAAGAAAATAATTTAATGGTTTAAACCTCAACCATACTTATCGCAACCATACAAATAGAGGAATAAAAATGCTGATTTCTGTGTGTCCATCATTGAAACCACGTGATAGGTGGAAATGTCAATTCATTCATGCGCCAATATTACTTGGCAGGCCTTGGCGACTTTAAGAACTAAACGAGATCGAAGCATTTTAATATGGTTTTGTCTTTAATTTTGTATTTTAATATCGTTTTTTTTTTTGAACGAGTGGCACAATTTAAGGGAGTTTAACAGATATATTAAGGAGATTTTTCTTACTTTGTAGTTTTGAAATAATTACATTACGTTTTTATGTAAAAAATTTACCATAAGCGAAGTTCTTTCAATTGTTATTTTGTATACTTCAATAAGAAAATATGAACAATAAAATCTGAGAAATATAAAGAGTTTCACTTCTTCGAGTATTGAACACAAATAAAATATTTTCGTTTCGTTAATGAAGAGGAAATATTTAGCGCATATTGTTTGAAAATAAGTAAATACGTACATATATGTTATAAAGTTGAATACGGACAGAACTCCTTATCACCAAAAAAGAAGAAAGTGCGCCAAATTTGAAAATCCTGCAGATGTTTGAACGCCAAATGTGGCAGCGCTATAACCACGTGATGTGGGTTTTTCTTTTCAATGTTGACACCGCGGCCTTACGAGTCTGGTATTGAAGGCGCTTTCTATTTAATATTACGACTCTCTGATTGCAACACTATATACAACAATGTTTTGGTAATAGTGTCTTGCAACAATGTATTTTCAATATTTAAATCTTTTGTTGAAGTTTTGCTCATTTAGACTCTATTATGAAGAATGTTTGGTAGCGTATTTGAAAGTATCAACTTTTCCCCGATTCCCAGCATATGACACTTGATACAGACTTCTTTTTTTTTTGCTTATGTAAGTTAATATTAATTTAAACACATATAAAATTTAAGATGTTTTAATATATTACAATATCTCTTAACATGAGCTAATTAAGATTGGGTCTCCTATATGTGACATTAAATGCGAGTTTTATTTTTGTTAAGAATATATCTTTTTTTTTTAAATGTTCGTATATTGTACTCTTCGATTTCGGATAATAATATCTCAATGAAATAACGCTTTAAATATACGCTAGTATGTGCGTTATAAATAAATAATGTCAATTAATAAATAGTTTTGTAATTTTCTTTCGTGGAATGTGACTTTGTTGGAAAAGTTTTATAATACTTGAATAATAGAGATACTACATTACAACATGGTAAGGTTATGCTAGTAAAGTGATTGCTACAGTTAAAAAAAACAATTTAATAATACTCTGAGCAACTTTAAAATATTTCATAAAAATTCAAACTTAGAGGCGTTTCTATACTTAAGCTTTACGGAGAAGCACTCAGAGGTTTCAGGATTCGTTTTCAGGTATTACATACAAGAAGTAAGTTTATCAGATATACATTTGTTTGAGTTGATAAAACATGCAATTTGTGCCTATTTAAAAAATCAAATAATCTTAATAACTTCAATCAAAAGATATTTATAAATAAATGTTTCCACTAAAATGTCATGCTTTAAAAAAACATTCATTCATTTTATAGGTCAACATGTCTTATTATTGTATTTAAAATCTATTAAGGCACACAAAAGTTTTTGGCCGATTTCTCAAAGTAAAAATTATATTGTATATTGTGCCGTGATATGCTTAGTTATTTTGGTCAGGACATTTATGTGAAATATACAACCAACGTTCTTCCAATGTAAAACTAGTTTTGATTCATTAAAGCAAAAAATATTTTTGATAATAATTTGCTTTCATTTTACTATTATATCAAATAACATACTTTTATTTCAGGTCAAAGTGGGGATAAGATTGCAAGAGAAGAAGTGCAATTTCTCATTTTGATTATGGGAAAATGAGAAATTCCACTTCTTTATCACAGTAAGAAAACAGAAGAATCAAAAACTAATTCATAAAAATCATGCAAAAGTAATTTTGATATCGAATTTATTTTTATTTCTAATATCAAAACACATGTATTTTAGGTAAAAATGGAGAGACAATTGTAAAAGAAGAAGTACAATATATCATATTTTAATTTTGGGAAAATGATGAATTTCAATTCTTGAACACAATAAGAATCTAAGAAGGCAAAAAGTTGTTATCTATATAAAAAATAAGTTTAAAAACGAATTCTAATATTAAAACATATACATTTATTTCAGATCTAGACGGGGAAAAGAATACAAGTGAAGTAGTGCAATTTCTCATTTTGATTATGGGAAAATGAGAAATTGCACTTATTCATCACAGTAAGAAGACAAGATATCCAAAAGTACTTCATCGAAGCAAAAAGTAAGTGAATTTCTCATTTTGATTATAGGAAAATGACATATTTCATTTGTTGAACATGATAAGAAGCTAAGATATCAAAAAATAATTCATCGATTTAAAAACTAAATTTAAAAACGAATTTTAATATTAAAACACGTACATTTACCTTAATTCCAGATGAGACGATTGCAAGAGAAAAAAAGCAATTTCTCATTTTTGTTACGGGAAAATGATATATTTCACTTCTTGAACACAGTAAGAATTCAAGGCATCGAATATTAATTTTTGGCTACAAAAAGTAAGTTTAAAAATTAATTTCTATTTAATTATATTATTACTAATATCAAAACACATATTTTTGTGAAAGTCTAGATAGAGAGACGACTGCAAGAGAGTAGGATCAATTTCTCATTGTGATTAATGGAAAATAAGAACATTAAACGTTTCATCACAGTAACATGGCAGAACATCAATAACTGATCCATCGATGCCAAATTTAAATTTTAATTAGAATTGTTTTAATCCAATTTTCTAAATATTTTTCCCAACACAGACTTAAAGATGTATTTGTTTTATTTTGAACATTTTTTCTACTTTTATCGGCAAATAATGCGATGTGGCAGTTGCGAGTTTCAGAAAAACTACTCATAGTACGATCTTGAAACTTACAAGAAAATATCGAAATATAATAATTAAAAACTCTCCAGCAAGTTTCAAACCATTCTGCTGACATATTAACTGTTTATAAAATAAATGTTTTGTTTTTTTATATTTAAACAATGTGCAAACTAAGTTTTTGGTATTCCACGATTTTTATGTCACTACTTTGGCGCTTTATCAATTCCATGGCAACCCTAGTCATTCAGGAACAGAACAGGTCGTTACAAGAACAGAAACACATCCCCATCTTTATCGTCTGTCGCACCCTCTGCTTTCTTCTGTTGCCATTCCCAACAGCCTAATTGTCTCTCGGTCGGGATTGAGATTAAACATTACGAGGCTTAAAGATAAGGGGAGCTTGTTGGAGGTGGCAGGAATCCAGGAAGCATATATTTCGGGAAATGATCACTGTACGTCCTTGCTGTCCTTCCTTCTGAAATCGCCTGAAATGTCCGTGTTAATGTTCCATAGCGGGAATGGACAACCGTCGTTATTCTCATTCAGGTGATCTTCATTTGCTCGGGGATGACACTGAAAGTTTAATGAAACACTTTCTTGAACTTTAAGACAATCATTCCTAAGACTGGTCACTTTCTTTTAAAGAATGTAATGGTATTTTTTATAAATTAGCAAAAGGGATAATGTTGATTATAATGGTAATGTTGGTAAGATTTTCTTTGGTAAGGTCAGAATGGTGGTATTTTTTTATATAAATTTGCAAAGGAGAATGTTGATTATTAATAATAACCTTCAATTTCTTAAATCTCCGTTATAAGCGACGTCCGTTATAATGGGGTTCGTTATAATGATGTTCTACTGCAAAAGGGATTATATTATGTTATGTTGTGTTTTGTTGTGTTATGTTATGTTATGCTATGTTATTTTATGTTGTGTTATGTTACGTTATGTTATGTTATGTTAATAACAAGGGATAGTTACTTTTATTTGACGAGTTTTACATTCCCAAGCAAGTGATTAAACATTTATCATTGTGTTGTTCAATATAATGAACAATCTTCAAATAAAAACGTGTTGGCATATTATAAGTTATTAACTATTATAAGTTATTTCACTTTCGCCAGTTAGTAACTGAAGAAATAAGCAAAAAACAAATCCAGCTGAAAATAAATAATTTCTTATACCAATAAATGTAAGCAATCAACAAGAAAAAGTGTTTATTTTATATTAAATAAAAACAACTTTCAACATTGAATTAAAAAAGATGAGTATGTATACACTGTGCTAATTTTTAGAGCAAGAATGTCCTGCTCTAAAAATTAGTACAGTGTATATATACTCATCGTTTTTAATTCAATGTTGTAAGCTGTTTTCATTTAATATATAATAAACACTTTTCATAGCTAACTACTGTACTTTCATTGATGTACACCCAGTCGCATTACACTACTATAAGAATGTTTTGTTATAAACCGAACTTTATTTAAAACGAACAACCTCCAGCGTCTACTATGATGATGTTCTATTGTAATACACTCTCATTCTCCCACCAAAACGTTTATAATAAAAAATAATAAGCTGACTATATAAAAAAAATTCCAAGTCATTGCTATATTTATGATATCAAATCCCCAAACAGCGTACAAATATATTTAGACATGTTGTTTTGTAGTGTTGTCGTAAAAATTGATTTTTTTTAATATATATTTCAAAACAATTGCCAGTTTCTATAAGTATTTGAGGTTGATTAAGGAGATTTTGTAAATTTATGGCGAAATCTAATTATATCAATCTTGATATTTTTTAATTAACACTGTAAGTGAGACTTAACGATTTATTATCCTTCTTTTAAGGTTTTGAAGAAAGTTTATTCGAAATGCTTTTTGTTTCCAATAATAATATGGACCATTGATAGAAAAGGATCACAACACTGGACATGGGATTTTTAAAACTCTTGTTCGATACCTATTAACACAACCCATTATTCCAACCGGAAATAAAGGTATAAAGAGGAATGTTTAATCTGCGAGTTCAATTTGCCATGACTCAAAATGTCCTCGTTTGGATAATGGGGGTGTCAGTTCAGGTTACCTCACCATTGTTTAAATGTATCAATATTCCCGGGTCTTACCTTACCTGGATTTAAACATACTAATTATATGGGCGAATTTGCCCTTATCATGGAACTCTTCAATGAAATTGCACTCATCTTCTCCAGAACTGATGGAATTAAAGGTCTAATTCTGAAGATCCGTGAAAGTGCCGAGCCGCTGACTAAATTGCAAGTGCTCCTCGAGTACTTTGCTAATATCAAGGAGGATGCCACCTCTCCCCGCCAATCGGAAGACGTAGCGGAATAGGCCCCGCCCCTTCGAATGGAAATCTGTGAATGTTGCTGTTTTCTTCGTTTATCTATATGAGCACCAGTTTATTTCAACACTACTTCTACTCATGTTTACTCCATTTCATCAAGTCATCAATTTCATACCGGAGTAATGTCCTTGATTGGACGCATTCCTTCAATTAGCACAAACAAACGAGAGGGTCTTACCTTCTGAATATATTCCGAATTAATGGGTGTTTTTTCCAACAAATGGTATCAGATTCAAAAATCTGTAAATGAACTAACACCTTTTTCCATTACTAGACAGCTAGAGCTATCATTCGGTTTAGTGATGCGTGTTCTAGTTCAATAGGTAGATCAATAATGAGTTGAATTGCATTATACTTAAGCTAAGTCAAGTAGCAATTTCAGCCAAGACGAGTTGCAAACTTTAAAAGCTTTTTATATCGGAACTATGTTTTTGGACTTAACCATCTGGCCAAGCCACCGATATAGTGTAGCTCTAAAGCAACATAAATTGAACCCATGAACCTAAATAATTTATGCGCAGAATACTTTTGAATGAAAACGTAGTTTACAGAACCAACTCATTTTAAATACCTCTCATTTACTGCAATATCCTTCGAAATATAATCTGAAAATACAACGAACCGCTACCCTGAATGGCGGTATCTTAACAATAAGGAAGCTCTGCGCCCTTCCCACTCTAAAATTCGATTGAGATTTAAAAAAGGAATGCAATAACAAGACCCCCCCCCCCTCACCCAGACTGACTGTGTGTGAAAGAACACAAAGAAACCGAGGAGACTGTTCGATTGTGTGAAAGAATGCGACGGGATAAAAATCGATTTGAAAAAAAAAGGGAATTTTTGGAGAAATTCGGAAAACAAGAGGAGAGCATAGAAATCACTGTTTACTCTCTTATTCTGCTGAAAGAAGTCGAAGAATAGAATGTGACACTCCAACCCCCCTCCCTCCGACCTACACACCCTTTTTTCTCATGCTTTGTCACGTGACGCACACCCAAAGGGTTGGGGACCGTCGCTTTATTAAATTTTGCTATTTTCGAATTTTTTTTTTTAATATTTTTACCATTCTTATGAACGAGTTCAAAATTATCGGATACATCTTTAAAAATATTTTTAAGTGAAACTTCTTTAGCAAGGCTTGTGAAATTGATTGACCTCGACACGTGAATCAAACATGAAACGGAATGACCTCGATCTGAAAATCAAACATGAAACGGAAGGACGAGTAGCGCATGCGGAGAAGTGAACTACAAGTTTAAGTGTGTGGCGATGAGTCAACTATTGTGTGTAGCGTGTTTTTGTACGGATTATTTATTAAAACGTTAGTGAAGACAGACTACTTTCACTTCAAACGTGTGAGGAAAGCAATTTTGTGTTGTTTGTCTGGAAACGTCTTTTTAAAATTAGATGCATGAGAACAATCAGTATAAAAACGTTATGTTACTCTTTTAAGATCATTCATTCCGACGCTATAACTCCGTGGCAAATAGCATGGTTAATACTAGTCGCTCCAGGAACAGCAGACCTCACGGCAAACATCATTTTACATGAAACGGAACCACTCAAACGTCCATCAGGTTGAACGGAATCAAATAAATAAAGCGCCCACCATTTTGAAAATAAATAAAAAAAATCTTTAGTTTTAAAAAACACATGCGTCATTTTTACTGACTTCAAACTACATTCATGCCAAATTTGAAGATAATCAAACAAAGGGTTTGGTCGTGATTGCGTAGCAAACAAATTTAAAAACAGATGCAATACCGAACTGTTGACTTAAGACGGAACCTCGATAACGCTCGATTAATAAATCTGATATCGTTTAATAGGAAAACTGCGTACTTATTTTCCAATAGACTTCAATGATACAAAACGATTCGACTCCATGAGCTATCAGTGTTATATTACCTACAATTAAATCCCATAAAATAAATTAAAGGTCGCCCAAACATATATATTTTACCAAACTGACTTTTAACTTTTTTTATAAAATAAACAGTAACTTTAAAATACAAATACATATTTTGATCACCAACAATAGGCTCGTGGACCAGCAAGGTTTGTCCAGTCTAAAATATACTGACTATTCTCCAATGAAGATCGAACTTTTCTCAAAAGAATTTACTTCTGCAGAATTCAAAAAATGTACCAGAAAGTTGCTCCATGTGTCAAGTATCCTATTATAAAAATAGTTATTTCTCCCTTTTCGATTAAAAAATGTGATTTGAGTCCACGACCTGTCGATTTAATGAACTTTCAAATCCTTAATACATCTTAGTTTCAGTTTAATAAATATTAACTGTTGAATTAAATATTCTCTACAACTTCTCTCTTCCAGAATAAACACATTTAAATTGCTTAATCTACGTTTGAAATATCTTGAAAAATTAAAGTATCAGTGCCAAAAATTTTCTCAAACAATATATCTATTTCTAGAGATCAATGTATCTTTATCTTTCATATCATTCGACGAGAAACAATGTTATGTTTCTTCCACGGTAATACAGGGGAAATAATCATTGTTTGGCTATTTAACCACACAAAATAAACCATCCTTTTTTTCTGTGTCTTAACTACTTTGTTTCTTGCTATGAAAGCTAAGCACGACCTGTTAAAATAAAAGCGAAGTAGATGAGTAAAGTAATGTTTTTTTTATGCCAATACAGCTAAATGTGTTGCAGCCAAACACTGACCATCTTCTGACAATTTTTTGTGACCACCTTGTATTTCTTTTTAGAGTGCGCTTGGTGTGATTTATGAACGGTCCCTTGATTTGGTGCTGAAAGAACACCAACACAATGTTCTAAAAGGGAGACAGAGAATAAAACGTCAAAAGAATGTTAGAAAGGTCGTATAAATATTTAACTTTCCCCATGTTGACTCTACTCGATTTTTCAGGACGAAGTTTGATCTTTTGTTAATAGGATACAATTTCAAGTGAAAACTTTCTCTGTGTCAATATATAGCAAGTGATTGTTGTTTTGGTTATCAATGAAGTATAATAGTCCTGCATTTTATCACTTCACATAGTATATCAGTATCCCAGAACTGAAAGCAACTATATGCACGAAAAGTTTTTTAGAATAAAATTCAAAAATTGTCAAAACGTAAAAATGTTCAGAACAATAATATTTTTTGTAAAAATAAAGAAAATAATACGGGTAATTTTATAATCAAATGTGTAATTTCTCATATTACTGAATAACTTGTAATCTAAATTTAGCTTGTTTTGCAACAGGAATAAAGATTTCACTGATTTTGAAAATGTATTCACCATCATCTTATTTTTTTAAGAAGCTATACCCACATTCCAATTAATCAGAACTCACGTTCGCAGACATTTAACTTCATGTTTGCTAGATATCAATGCTTTTGTATTTGTATAAAGCAAAGTTAGTATGGATATAGCTCTAATTTTGATTCTGAGTGACTTATTAGTAGAATTTTTATTATTAAACAACGGATTTGGCTTCTTTATTATATTTTAAAATTGAAGCCTAAACAGTAAAGTACCTATTGAAACAAATATATATTTTTTTGAGTTCCTTATTTATAACTGATTTTGTATTTGGGGTACTCGCATAGACTAATTAAATTATTGTGTCGAGATTAGAGCAACTAATGTTGAATTTTTTATATTTCTGCGCGTTTTAAGGGTTCCTGAATAAAAAAGATATGTTTAATTATGTTTACATGTTTACAAATATAAAATCCACAGAATAGATAATGCTACCTCAGTGTATTTCTTACAATATATTTCGTACAATGTGTACGGCTCTCCACAGAAAGGCCAGTTTCAAAGTTGAACGTTCCAAAATGAAGGTTTTAAATGTCCGATTTTGGTTGTTTAGGATTTACTCGAAAAAGACTTTTCATGAAAATGTTATCAGAACAATTGCGACTTGCATAAGTGGCAACCACGTAAATATTTCTTAATGGCATAGAAATTGATTTATTTGCTTTAGCTCATTCTATACCTTTAGAATATTCGATGATAATATACATTCTACCTAGGAAATTATAAAAATCAAATATAATTAAAATACAACCCATATTTTTGTTAATATTTCATGATTTTTAATTTTGATTATTGTTTCAATTGTATTTTAGTAAGGATACATGGAATTTAAATACATTCACTTGGTATTTCCGGTTACAAATAGATTTTAAAGGTTTTTATTAATTGTTAAATTTATCCCCTTTAAAGGTTAGTGTAAAGTCTGATGAAAAATTTAGTTATTTCAACTTCATATCCCTGATAAAACATACATTTTTATGTATGTGGCTTGGAACAAAAAGGGCCAATGCATTTTTTTTTTGTAAATTAATATATTAATTTAAACTTCTAAATGAAAAAAAAACAATGTCGTAAGTCTTCCCTAATCCCTTCCAATCAAACAATTCCGTGATTTCCGTAACATTGCAACACGACTAAGCCATAGAGTAATGATACAAATAGAGGAATAAAAATGCTGATTTCCGTGTGTCCATCATTGAAACCACGTGATATGTGGAAATGTCAATTCATTCAAGCGCCAATATTACTTGGCAGGCCTTGGCGACTTTAAGAACTAAACGAGATCGAAGTATTTTCATATGGTTTTGTGTTTAATTTTGTATTTAAATATGGTTTTTTTTTAACGAGTGGCACAATTTAAGGGAGTTTAACAGATTAAGGAGATTTTTCTTACTTTGTAGTTTTGAAATAATTGCGTTACGTTTTTATGTAAACAATTTACCATAAGCGAAGTTCTTTCAATTGTTATTTTGTATACTTCAATAAGAAAATAGGAACAATAAAACCGGAGAAATATAAAGAGTTTCGTTTCTTCGAGTATTGAACACAAAGAAAATTGTATTTTCGTTTCGTTAATGAAGAGGAAATATATAGCGCATATTGTTTGAAAATAAGTAAATACGTACATATATGTTAAGAGGTTGAATACGGACAGAACTCCTTATCACCAAAAAAGAAGAAAGTGCGCCAAATTTGGAACTCCTGCAGATGTCTGAACGCCAAATGTGGCAGCGCTATAACCACGTGATGTGGGTTTTTCTTTTCAATGTTGACACCGCGGCCTTACGAGAGTCTGGTATCGAAGGCGCTCTCTATTTAATATTACAACTCTCTGGACTAAGCCTCAAACTTTGAAGCCATTTTCCCAAAACTGTCATTTATGACATTGTTCCTTCTCGTACCGAGCCATAGATGAAATGTCTAATAGAAATTTAAACATTTCATAAGTAAAACTATACAACTTATATTTATTTATACCTTTATTTTAAAGAATCATACGAAAACCAAATAACGGCTTTTAAAGCAAACCAATCAATTTTTAAATTGTATAGAAATGTTGAAACTCCTAGACAACATAAAATATTTTAATTCAAATGAAAACATTTTTAATATATCTTTGAAAAATCTCATACTAACTGATAAAAGAGATGAAAATGGAACAATGAAAGTAATTGAACATAAGAAAAAAAATCGAGAATGAATGACAAATAGGAATGTAGTAATTGGAATTTGATTGAATAGCACAATACTTTGTGACTGCAGTCAAAAGAAAATAATCTGTCAATTTAATAAATTAGTTTTTCTTTTTCCCACTTCTACGAAAAGTATTTTCAGATATTTGAAGATTTCAAAAGAATGGAGTGTAAATAAAAAATGTCATTGCGTCAATAAAAGATTTTGAATATGCAATTTAATATATAATTTCAATTGTCAAAATTGATTAAATAACATACTTCAATATTACTAAATTATAACGTATAGATAAGTAACATAAAGGATATATAGTGTAGATGCACGACTTTTAAATACTATCATTCTAAATATAAAACTCATTTTCACATAAAAGAGGTTTTTTATTCCAAATATACAATCTTTCATTTCATCTATGAATGTTTTTTTAATCTATTTCCCTGAGTTATCCCGGCTTTTCCTTTAAAATGTTTTTTCCATAGTCGTTCTTACTTATTAAATCTGTACCTCAGGACCAGAAGGTTCTACGTTTTATTGCAGATTAAGTCTTAAACATTCGTTTTCTATCGAATCATGCCATCAAAATTCACTCAAAATTTATTTTTAAGCCTTTATCAAGAGCTATAAAAGCTCAAGTCCAATGCTCTGCAAAGAGAGAAAGATTCAATATTCCTCCTATCCAGTAAAGTTGCCAAGTTTGACATAGGCCCGTCTGGCTATGAGCGATAGAAATAGTTGTACAGATATCTAATATTAGAAACTAAAATTTTTAATATAAACAAAGAACTTTTTTCAAATTTCCAATTCCAAAAAGCATTTTTTTTTAGAAATACCCCTGTTATATATCCTTAAAAATAAGCTTTGATATATGATACCCTTCTACAGTTTTCAAAAGAATCCTTATTTATCAAGCTAGAACAAATATTTTTTGGTATTACGCTTATATCTAAGAGGCAATACTTAGGTCATCAATTTCAAATGCTATTTCTAAATTTTCTTTACTTCACTATAAAATGATTGACAACGTCTTATGTTAAGCGTAACGAAATTGAATTCGTCACAAAGGGGATTACTTTGTATTGATAATTGTTCAATAAAAATACTATTTAAAGAATCTCTCCGAAATTGATTTTCATGGAAATAATGAGAAGAAAATAAAATTACAAATGTGTGTAGATATGTTTGACTTTGTGGGGAGATTTTTGTTTTATTAACTATGAAGAATATAAGTCAAGATTCCATTTTTTAAATAAAATGTATTATTTTATTTATGTGAAATGAATACCTGACTGGATGCAGCAAGTAATAGACATAATTATCATCCAAGCAGAAAATATTTTTAAATAATGCATTTTTTCACTTTGCTATACAGCTCTATGCAATGTTACATTTTTTACTAAAAGGTAAAAAAAATACAGAAAAAAAATTATTTTATGTAATACTAATCATTATGTCCGATACTCTTTTTAAAGTAGCAGTAACCTTTTTTAAAGAACTCGCCACTACTAACGTCAATGCCCTCTACATATCAGCTAGAGCTTTGAACATTTCTAAGAAAATCATTAATGGTGCCTTGACGGTCTTTTGATGTTGTGAACTGAAAGATTCACCTCCCGAAATTACAATGTGTTTCGTTTACAATTTATATAACGTTATCACAAATTAAAGATAATTTATAAATAATGTTTTTTTCAAACATTGCACCTTCATAATTTATATTTTTAGACAAATTAAATCTTTTTCATTTTGCAATCATTTTGTTAAAATTCAGACATTTTAATACAATTCATTTAATTATATCACATAATCTGGCCTGTGGTGGCCGAATGGTTAGGAGCTCCTACAAGCATCCGATGGATGAGGGGTTGATCCCTAGCATGTGTGTAGCGAATTGGTAATCGGAGTTGAGCGTATTAAAGTAACAGTTAAAAGATATCATTATTTCAATTTACGATAAATATTTTTTTAAAGTAAATTTTTTTTTATTTTCGCAAAAAAGTAGTATTTTAAAATCGAAAACATATATATTGAATAAAATAAGTTATTCAAACAATTAATAGATATAATGTTTAATTTCATCAGAAACGCAGAAACCGTCAAAAAAGAGCAAGTTAAAAAAAAGAACAGGTTAGAAAATTAACTGGTAAAAAATATTAACATATTACTAAAAAGGAACCGGAACTGAAGAACGATTTGCTCCCACTTTGAAGACGGTCTTTGTTAAAACAAACTTGCTCCTCGATATATATTAAAAATCCTCTCATATCACATCAACGAGCTAGATTAAATATTACTTACTTCTTTTTTGGAACATTGAAAACGACCCAAATCATTTCTTGATACTATTACGATAAATATTATTACGATAAAAATTATTTCAATATCAAAACTCATTGGTTCAAAATATATTTTTTGGAGATAATCGATATTGTATCGTTTATCTTATGGTTGAATCAAGATATTTTACTGATGTTTTCTTGTGGCAGAGTTCATTTGGTGTCGGAGAGGTTTGATTCAGTTTTCGGATGGGTAAAGTATTCGTTTGTGCTATTCTTCGGCAAAGTGGACGTTCTGCGAAAGACATCAATTGCGATTAACTTGAGTGGTTTTAATCATTGCCTCTTTGCATTTTCGGATGAAGGGTTTCAGGTGAGTAAAATCTGTGTTTTTTTTAGGGGATTTCATATAATGTTTCTGGTGTGCTTTTTAGGCAACTATCTAAGATAATTTGTAAGTTCGTGTGACAGAGGGGGAAAATGCCTTTGTAATGCGGATGTGTGTGTTTTAACTCGGCGCTTATTTAGCTAGTTCGAGAGGGTTTGAGAAAATTTCTTTATTGCTACTGTGTCGAGTATGTCTTTGCCTTTAAAAGATATATTCGCAATGTCTTCAAAAACGTCATATACATATTTAAGACATAAAGTACAAAAAAAAATTAGAAACAAATTGAATGACCGATGTATCGGAAATTATATAAATTGTCTATAAATAGTTGATTAATTTTTTTTAATTATTATTGAAAAAAATGGCTCAGCGCAATATAAAATTTTAAATTTAATGTTATTTTTGTAATTGTTTCTGCATTGTTTATTCCATGCTTTAATTTTTTTTTAATTGAACCATTTTCTAATAAGCATGAAATACTGTACTAAATTTTGTCATGTTGTACTATAAAAGAACATGTTAGTTTAAAATAAGGAAACTTTTTACAGCGTCTTTCTTGAGTGATTTAGGTCGAGCACTTATATTTTACCCTCACCCTCTCCCGTCTCTCTGAAAAAAAACCAATAACAGGTAAAAGTAATTGCTATTTGTCAATAATATCGTAATAACTACGGTTATTGTAGAGTAACTGCTAAGCTCATCCCTAAATCAGAGGGTTATCAAAATCGTTCCTTTCGCAAATATCCACAGTGTCAGTAATTTTAGGATAATTGGGTGTATTGGAAAGTAATTATTTTTTTTTGTCGAAAATTTCACTCTTCAGCCAAAATATTCCTAAAATTTAATTGCGGCATATGGAATGCGAATAAGTTGAAAGAAAAGTTCAATACGAACTAAATGATGCAAAACAGTCTAAATGTATGTCATTTGCGGATATATCTAGAGCTTACCGAAGAAATGGTGAACAAAATCACCTTCTTCAAAGCTTCTTTAAACACAAAGGTTGCGTTAAACAATCAATCACAACAATATTAAAATTGCTCTGTTGGCGATTTCTTTGTTAGCAGTTCATAATTTTTTTCCTTTGTTGTAAAACTCGCATAAAAGCCGCCAACTAAATTTTTTCTCAGATCACTATGTCTTTTGCAAAGCACAACTTTTGAATTAAAAGTATTCGAGATTGTTCTTACTTTGTGCAAAAGCGATATACAACTTTTTAGAAATCCTCAAGTTTCAGAAAAAAGCTACAAGTCTAGTAAGTGCTTTTAATCTATAATTTAATCTTATAAAATCATTTATAAAATAATTTTTATAGATACGAAGTATCATATTGTATTATCAAATGGCGTCAGTAAGCAGACATTATATATATTTATAGTTTATATAAATGATAAATACTTTACAAACATTTAATATACCTTGTAATATAACATAA
>OZ010675.1:56764614-56869614 GCA_963932185.1 Troglohyphantes excavatus | reverse complement strand
GCGTGTGTGAGCGTTTATGTGTATGTGCGTGTGTGTGCATACGTGCGTGCGTGTGTGTGCGCTTCACTTTAACCAGCGCGCTGGTTAAAGTGAAAATAAGATCGTTGCTCTCGAACAATAGCAAAGTTTTTGTACACTCATTAAGTTTTTAACTTTTTAAAAATTTAAGGTAAGAATTGACTACTCAGTCTATCCCATTGATCAATATTGTATCATTAAACAATGAAAGTTTTTTTTAAAAATGGTATGTTGTTTTTAGTGGTGAGATGTCAATACCGATTGTTTGGAGGGGATGAGAAACCCCAAATGACCGCTTCAAAGAAGTAACAACTGATTTCGAACAGTTAATATGATGTGAGATTTTTAAAACGGTTACTCAAAAGGGCTTTTTTAAAAAATTAAGGTAACCACGCGACGTTCAAGGATAGTCCACGCGGTCGACCCCCTAAGTCAATAATAAATAAATAAAACAAATGACATGTGATATTTAGTGTTGAGATGCTAAATCTGGTCGTGGTCCTGTGCCCTGAAAATTTAATGAGGTTGCACCGGGTGCCCTCTCAGGAGTTTTCATCTCCATCTAACCATGGTTCAAAAACACGAGGAAATATTCCTGGGTCTTTTTTTCAAGATAGACTCTGAAACGTCCCCAATACCCCACTGTGCATTTCTAGACGTTTCCAACATACCATCGACAATATCACATAAACTGTAATGAATATTTTATGCTAGCAGGAATTATTTTTTCCATCTCCACTATAAAAGTTAAAGAATTATGACGTGTTGTCTCTTATCGTGACAAAAAGAGAATCAAGCAAAAGCAAAATTTCATTATATTTCTTATTTAGAAGCTGTGAAAGTAATTTGGGTTTTCTGAAAAGACATTTCTCATTTTGAATTAAATGGCGCATTATAATATAAAAGTTATTTGATATGCTTCAGTCTGTAAAACAGATTAAATTCGCAAACTGCAGTGATAGTTTTCGGATTCTCTAGAAATATCACAATAAAATTCGAGTTTTATGATAAGAATTTCTTAAACAAACACATATATCATTCTGTTTTTTAAATTGAATTTATCTCTAGAAAAACTTATATGTGTTATTTGACGGGTAAAGAAATCTGTTGATTTTTAATAAAAACTATGATAAAATTATATAAATGTTTCTGAAAATAAAAAAACCTCTATCCAATCTTCTTCTTTCTTCTCCGTGATGCTATTCTTTTTTTCTTCTCTTTGTGCACTTGTCTTGTCAAAATTTTCTTGCACGTCTTTATGTTAACTTGAACTTTAATATCTAAGGGTTTGATTATGGTTTGTACAGTGAAAGCTTCATTCGATACTCTTTCGTAAGCATTTGTTATTGTAATTAGGCGTATTCTTTGAAGTTGGACTAATTTACTATCGATTGTTGCTAGATTCCTATACCCAAGCTTCAGCATCGTATGTCATTTTTTTTTTCAATTTTCCCCAAATATAATATAATTGCCCCCTTAAGGGAGACCCAAGCCCCAAATTCAGAAGGGAAAAAAATCATAAAACGATGTTATACATACTTAAGAAGGTGTGTACAAAATTTCAAAGCAATAAAATAATTAGAACCATTATACCATTTATCATCTTTCTACACACTTTTCATCTGCAACAATCGTCATTAACTTAATTTTTTTTTTTACATTTTGGTCACGTTTAAAATGCTAAGGTTTGTAATTAATTAACTTAAAACTAAACTAGTTAGTTAGTATAGTTAATAGTTTTAAGTTTTAATAGTTAATAGTTTTTAGCAGTTAATGATAGTTTTAATAGTTTTTAGCAGTTAATGATAGTTTTAATAGTTTTTAGTTTATAGAAATAGTTTTTAGTATATTTAATAGTTTTTGAAGCTTTAATATTTGTTTTATAAACGTATGAATAGATTTTTTAAATTCAGTTATAAATTATTTTTTACGAATTATTAAACATAAAAATTTGAGTATTTTAAGGTTTTGAACTTAAAATAAGATTTTGAAAACTATTAAACCCCAAATCTGAAAAAGTCTAATCATACGTATGTAGGACATATCTTGACGTTATTTAATCAATTAAAAACATTAAAATTTGAATGAGGAGTAGTGTTCTTTAAAAAAGTCTATTTAAGCTTAAAAAACGCAAAAAATAATACAAATATTTTTTTTAAATATATTTTGTTTTTGATTATTGTTCAGAAACAGAATTTCTAATAATATAAAAAAAATGGTATTTCTGAATTCTTTAATAAACAAATTAGTATTTGGGGTTCGGGTCTCCCATAATACTTCTATCTTCTATTTTTAGCCCCATGTAACCCTGCTTATTCTATTGTTCTTATATTGTAAATTTGAAATGCTTTTTTTAATATATTGAGGTGAGTAACTCGTTTGAGTCGTAACGTTTGGTTTTCATCAAACGTTACTCCCAGATATTTAAGTTTCGTAGAGTACCTGATTTTTTCTTAGTTCATTTTGATTTGTTGGGTTTATATTTTTCTTCCCATAGATGATTATTATGCAGTTGCTTTCCTTAGGGTTAAACTTAATTTTCTTACGATTTGCAAAATTATCTCATAACTAATTCCGAATTATCTATCTATAACCCTAAGTTCACTTTTAACTTATTAAGTATAAAAAGTGAGTAAAATCACTGTTTCAGTATTGCATACAGAAACAGTATACTTTAATTACTGCTTCTATTCACTGATAAGTACAAATTGTCAAAGTCAAATATCTATGATTTAAAATTGTGGACTTATCAAATAAAGCGTTTCAATATATATATATATATTTAAGTAAAACCTTTTACTTGTCCCACTTTTCAACAGGACAATATGAATGTATTACATTAACCTTACGGTTTACCGACCAAAATTATAATCTCCAATCTATGATTTAAAAAAAAAAGTTTTTTTCTTTTCCGATAATCTGAATTGAATTTATTTTTTTTCGTCCTCGGAGAGTGTAAGATTTCTCAACCCTTGACAAGCTTCCAGGGTTAAATGTTCGGGTACGTTGCCACTAACGAGCAACTAATGACTGGCAACTATTCGCAACAATTTTCTTTTTTCCATTAGCTCCAATCTGATGCGGTTTTCTTTTGAAGTGAAGAACCCACGTGTGTGGAAGTTAATTATTCTCCAGAGAAGAATAAATTACGATGCTTTAGGGAAGAGTAAAAATTTAAGATTAATTTAAAAATAAATTTCATGACTTCGCATTTTCACTCTCTATGTATTAAACTTTTTACTAAAATCCTGAAAGCTTGGTACTAAAAGAAAAATATATAGGTTCTCCTGTTCTTGATATTTCCTCAAAAAAGATTATTTGAGTTTAATCAGTGTCCATGGCCGTATTTTTCTTATTTTATTATATATCATTTTTTTTTAGTTTACTTGCCCTAATCTTCATTAAAATAAGAAGATCCAGCTTGACTTAGTTTAAAATGCAACGGAATTATAATCGGAATGTTGCGAGCTCGATACTTGTTGTCCAATCACACACCAACATGTGTGAGAGATGGTGAACGTTATTTTTGTGTTACAAATTTTTTCACGTATGTAATGGTGTGAAATTTTGAAGAATAAAGTACCCGATCTCTCTTTCTCTCTCAGGTATTGTTCTTAAAAATTATGAATATATTAAATATAATGTATTATATAAACATTACAAATAAGTTATGTGGTTCGCTGATCCTTCGACTTCCAATGTACAGGCTGGAAACATTGAACAAATCACAGGCAAGCAGAGTTCGAAATTAGCGTTGGTTAGTCATATATTGTATCTAAAAATTTAAGTTTGACCACCGTTATCTTACACCTAGTCGTTATTTGTTCTGCTGCTAAGACACAAATTCGCTTTTTCATATCGATCTTCCGCTTTTCTTTTTCTCTTCAAAGACCCAGAGAAATGGGAAAGTGACGAATTTTTGAGTGTCGAAGACATCTGAAAAAACGTTCATGTTGTCAATGATACTGCAGAACGTAGTGTAGCCTTCATAGAATTATTCAACAAATTGCACACACACACTGTGGATGCAAATAAGAAATAATACCTTTTTTTTATAGTGACAGAGCAGAGAAATAAAGTTTATAATGTAAATAAGAGCATCCTTGTAAAAGCATTAACACTTAAAAGGCAATAGAGACTGCTTGTGTTTGTAGATTAGAAATATCGTCCCAAAGAAGTATGAGCTGTCATATCATATCAAATATATGCAAATAATCATTTTCTTTGTAGTATGTTACTATGCATTCAAATATCTTTTTATATCACATTGATCTGCATTTATTTGGTATAAGTAAGACCAAAGCCATTCTTGTCCAAATAAGTTATTACACAGTCTGTAAATCATGTATTCTCAAAATTCAAAATACAGGGTGCGGCAAGTTAACTTCCTTTTTTGAAGTGAGTAGTGCTCTGAAGCTTACAGGAGCCCCAGGCAGGTGGGCATGGTCTCGTTCAAGAGAGGAGATCCTTAAATGTTTTACCTTGTGGTTCAGTCGCCATCATGCGTTGGAGTAACGAACAGCGTGCATTTGTCGTAGAGGCCTATTTTTCCAACGGAAGTTCGGTGGTTTCAACCCTGCGCGCTTGTTGAAGTCGCTTCAATAGTGCGCCTTTGGAACCTGTCCGGACCGGAAATCTATACTTTTGTGGGTGACAACGTTCAGGGAAACTAGTTCTGTGCAGAAAAAAAGAATGCGAAACAAAACAGAAAAAATTAGCAGACTGTCGCATTCACTTCAGACCGTTATGTCAACAAGCTGGAAGACGTTTTTTTTTGCCACGACTTGATGAAATGGACTTAGGAGAAGTATGGTTTCAGCAGGACCGAGCAACAGTCCATACTTCCAAGGGCATCGATGGCTGTGTTGCGAAATCACTTCCCAGGGCGCCTCGTCTCACTGAGAGGTGATTTGGAGTGGCCGAAGCGTTCTCCCGATTTGGCCCCATGTGATTTCTTTTTGTGGGGGTATTTAAAATCCCGTGTCTATACTGACCTCCCACAAACTCTGGAAGATCTGAAAAGAAACATTCAGGGAAGAACGGCCAACATACCCATCAATATGCTGGAGAGAGTGATGAGAAGCAGCAGAATTCGGTTCACCCAGTGTATCGATAATGGCGGGCGTCACTTACCCAATATGATTTTTAAAACTATGTAAACCACAACTTTAAATGTGTAACTTTTGTATAAAAAAATATATATATCTTTACTACTTTTTGTTTTATTGCAATACGAAATAAGCAAGTTATCTTGCAGCACCCTATATAAATGCGTTAATCACATTATACGGTAAGCTGAAATCTTTAACAGCTTGTAGCACCCTTGAAATTTATTACAACTTTCAGGAAAATTAATATGGTGTGATATATTGTTATTTCTAAAAAAATATATGTGGTGGCCCTGATAAAATTGCGATTTTTATTTTTTCCCATACAAAATAATACACACCCTAGTTTTAACGCCTAATTTTAAATGGCGATAGAAAATCATTTGTTTACCACTTCAAGTTTGAACTCATTGAAGTCTTCCGAATTTTATCAAAGACATAGGAAACGATGTAATTAAAATTCCCCTTTTCGTATAATGGGGTTGGTCTTATCATTTTCCGAGTACTTCAGCTTTTAGAAGCATTTCGGCTCTGAATACAAACAGTCATGTGACATTAATGTTATGAGTGTACGCAATTTAATATGAAGTATTGCGGTAGAGTGAATCTCCGTCATACACGCAAAGCTGGCCACGGGCGGATTTTTATAATTACCGGAATATATTGTTGCTTAGATATATTGTTGTCATGCTACGTTATTGTGAAACGGGCTGAAAAGTAGAATTTAATGCTGTTGTTTTATTTGTGTCGTTGTCATATGGTTAGGGTCTTGTACAAGCATTAGATGGGTGCTGGTTCGATTACTAGAGAGGGTGTTCAAATTCGTTCCTTTCGTGACCAAAAAAATATCCACAGTATATAAGGGAATAGGGAATAGTGCACGTTAAATATGATCGCTGTATCCAATGTTCGGACGCCTATTGAGGTTACGTTGGGAGCGAGCTCAGGTGTTGACAATGTTTAAAAAATAAGAGGCAGTGTTGTCGGGTCTTTCCTCCTATATAGGCCCCAAAGCGTTAACAATATACCACTATGCAGCAATAGTAGTTCAATTCTAGTACTTAATTCAAACAACCAAAATGATTCCATTTGTAAAACTATCCGAATACACAATCCCTAAGAATAGAAGAAAATACATTTTTTGAGACATTATATTTAATTCAGTTTAGTGATTCTCAATCTGTAAAAGGTATATGGTTATAGAAAGATTTCTATTCTCTAACAAGTACTTAGATACAATAATGTGTATTATTTAAAGTTAAAATATATAATTGAAAAATGCTTAACCGAATTTTATGCCACAACAATTGATAAAATAACAATTCTATATATTATTTCTGTAGTAAAGATCAATTTTACGTCTCTTAGACGCAACGGATCTTAACTAATTAGGAATCAAAAGAAAGATAATTTTATGGATGAGTGACGAATCTTACTTGCATCTCATAAGTATGAACGTTTTTTTTAAATAATTCATTTTAAGTGTTTTTTAAACAAGCCGTTCATAATGATGTCATCTATGAGCAGACTTTTAAACTTTTTGATTTTTTGGCCATAAAAGATTTGCTAATATTCGCTGGTGTGCGTGTAGGATGGGGTTAACGCTATAATTTTCGCGCTGACATGGTAGTCTATCTTAAAACCTAAATAAATGTAGTAGTATTTTCTTCCTACAGTTTAAACGTTGACAGGTTTTTTTATTGAAGTAAAAAAATAACATAAATTACAGAAAAGCTCAAAATAAGATTCTTCACATCAAAAACAACTGAAAATTACCGCAACTTGTAATATGTCGTTTCTTACATTATTTAAATTAATTTTTTAAGATTTTACCTTAAGTGAACTAATTTAATCTTTTAAAACTGTTTCAGAGAGAGTTTTTGAAAAATAATCGGTTATAACATGCTTTGATTTTCCTATCAAGAAGAACATTATATCTTGATGGACATTAGTGGGACAGAAATTGCTAATTGGCATCCATTTACTAATTATTTTACTTCACGTATTTGCGAATGCATCAACCAATTAATGTACGAAGTATGAAATAATTCCATTTATTCATTAATTAGTCCCATAATTAAATCGGAGAAGCTCCATTCCCTTGACATTAAGAATTAGTTTAGTAAAAACAAAGAAGAATATAATAATTTCCTTCATTAACCATTTTCATCACATCGACAACATGTTTTAAAGAAGGAAAAGATTATACTTGTTATATAATTATAAGAAAAATATTCTGTAATATTTGTTATGAGACTAAATTATTAATAATATTTAAATACAATATACATATCACTCCATCTCATTTATAATTTAAAATTACCAAAAAAAAAAAACATGTCAGACAGATCCCAGAAAACCACAAAAACGTTCGGTAGATACCATGAACATCCAGATTTTCAATTTGTAAAATAAAAGGGATATTTTTGAAAAAATTATACTTTTTTTGCAAAAATGGAACGGGACCGACATGTTTTATAATATTCAATGCTTATCTCAGACGTTTTTAAAATCGGTACGGATAGAGCAGATAAAACTTCAGCAACAAAAAAGCGACGTATTTCAAATCTCCATTACTCCAGGGGGAATCGCCTTATGCAAGGGTTCATCCAGGAATTTTACCCAGGGTCCCCTTAACGTGTGAATTTTTTTTAACCAAGTGTGAAAAAAAGTAGAGTACGGCAAAAGAAAAACTGTGAACAAAATGTAGCATATGACAAAAAAATATAGCGTCCTCTGAAAAATTCTAAAAAAAGTTCATCCTGCAACAAATTTTCATTAAAAATAAACCATCTTTAAAAAGATAGCATACGTTTTTGTGAAAGATAGCATACGTTTTTGTACTGTATATAATTTTAAAAAAGTTTGTTTAAAAAAAAATTCACGATGTTAAAATAAAAAAAGCTAAACATTTTTACGATGTTACCTTTAGTTTTCCGATTCCACTTAAAAGATGTTTAAAAATGTTTAAAAGCATGTGTCGCTATGAGGAATAAACAAGCATTCTATTACTTTATACTAATATGGATTAATTTCCGGTAATAAAGGGCACCTATCATTTTGCTAGTTAGAAAGTAACTTATGACAATTACACTCTTCTAAATTACCAACATTCCAATAAACTCCCTTTAGAATTAAATCCATCCCCCATGAATTTCCCCTTAAAATTATGACAATCCTCCTTACGAATCACGGAACCCATTCAGGATCGGAATCACTTTCGCAGATCCAACGATTCGACGGAATCGTCCCACTGGAAGATTCCAACAGTAGCATCAGGACGGAGATGATGACTTTGATAGGATGACACATCCTGCGACGTCCCCCCCCCCCCCCCTTTGTTTCGGGAGAAGGGGGGGGGAGGATGTTCCCGGACATAATTCGAGGATATCGATTCAGGTTTGGATTCCTGATTTAATTGGACCAATTAGGGCGTATAAGGAGAGGGGGGGGGCAGAAATTTGAAATGCTGAGGGAGATATGTATGAGATGTGGCGGTGCTGGACTGTCAAAATTGATTTGGCAGTCGAATGTGGATAATTTAATTAGATTTGAAATTCGGAGAGTCAGTGGTGTTGATGTATATGACCATCTGAATTGCAGCTATGTCGTGTTAGAACCAATAAACGTTGCCTTCTGTATAAAGATCGGTCTCTACATAAGCGGTGTATTCCATATAAACATTGTCTTCTATATACGATGCTTATACGTAGTGTCGAGGATTATTTTCAGGACACAACACTGGCTACAGGCTGTCTTTAAATGAATTAATGAACTACAATTTAAAATTGATAAACTACCATTTAAAATTGATGAACTACAATTTAAAATTGATAAACTACCATTTAAAATTGATGAACTAAAATTTAAAATTAATGAACCACAATTAAAAATTGTGGAACTGCAATTTAAAATTGACAAACTACAATTTAAATAAAAATGTATTTTTAAAAAAAATGCGAAATAGTTTAACTAGGTGAAATTCAAATATAATTATAAAAACAATAATTTAAAATAATCAACATCAAAATAAATTCATTGCAATATAATATATATTAACTACAATTATGCATTAACAATAATTAAGAGTGCAATTTAAAATATTTAAAATTCAGTTTAAAATGCCTTCATTATAATACATTTACCTACAAACTAAAATGAATTAACTGAAATTCGCAATTCCCGTTGTCGAAAATGTATGTTGAAATGTGACGAAAAATTAGATAAATTTAGTTAATTACGAAAAATTAGATAAATTAGTTAAATTTGCTCCAATGAATTTTCTTGTCAAAACTGACGAAAATGTTTGTAATTTTTTTTTAAATAACAAATTATTTTGTAATTATAATTTTATCTAATTCATTTCTACATCTTTGACAAATTTAATTTGAGCGTATTTAACGATATTTTTGTCATATTTTAGTATTAATTTCTAACAGCGCAATGCACTATAATTTATTAACTCTTATTATAAATTTATAAACAACAATTTAAAATGCAAGAACTTTAAAGTACAAAACATCAAACCTCAATGGATAGATCTTACAGTTTCGTACCACTAGGTGCACTTTAAAATGCATCACTAGATATAATTTCAAATATCAAACAATAAAGTATGGTTGAAATTTAAACCAATAGAGTTTAGAGAATTTAAAAGACGTAGGCATTTGGAATAATTTTCTATCGGAAACTTAAATTGAGAACTCCCTAACTAGTTGGTTGATTTGTTTGATCCTGAGGGAAAATACGTTGCTTGGATACTTGACAGCAGCCACTTACGTAAGATAATGAGGTGGATTATTCATTGTGAAGGAAAGATTTAACAATGAATTAAACAATCTATACTTATATATAAGAATGGAGCGTCTGTCTGTGGAATTGAACAAAACCCCTCATTTTGAGTTTTCTTCACGAATTAGAATACGATGATTCCGAAAATCACATTACATTTTTTTTGTCTGTCTGTCTGTTTGTCCGGATTTAACTCAAAAACTACTGCACGGATTTTTATGAAACTTGCGCCATTTTAACAATATATTCTCAGTTTAAAATCTGCACTTTGTTTCATGGGGATATCTGCAACCGTTCAAAAGTTATAGAACATTTTCCATTTTCCTATACGTTATTTCTATGGGAAATTTTCATGTAGATCTTCCTTCATAACAATATCGTTAAAATTCTCCTTTGCGACCAAATATATTTTTCGACAATACTGGCTGATTTCTATTATTGCGATTTTTCACATTTATTAGACAGCGGATTATAGGAATCGGTCGTTAACTGAAATCTCGCCAACCGAAGGAGGAAGATAAACCAGAAGTTTCGTCTGACGCCACGGGTATCCCCGAACATTGATTAGTTTCAGGATCTTAAAAGCGTCGGTGCCTAATTTCTTATCCGACGCTATTACATTTATGCCAACAATGCTATTTGTTACGGAGTGGAACAGTGCTATAGTGTCGGAATGGGTCCTCCTAAAAGTAAACTTAGGGTTTCTATATTTATACCTCCACGTAGCTTATTTGAAATGCTTCACTTCAGAATAATTTTATTGAAATTCAGAAATGATTATTTGAAATGCTTTTGATTTATAGAAAAGTATTGCCTGTAAATATTGTTGCCGGCATATTTAAAATTATTCTATGTCACAATTCTCTGAAATTTCAGGGTGAACAGTTACAAAATAAAATAATTCTTTATTTATTGTTCTTTAAAATAGTTATTAAAGACGGACAGCAAATCTCGTGTCGCCAATTGGCGCCCAAAAAACGTCACCAAATACAATAAATTATTTCCAATTGGAAGAATAGAATATTTTTCAGCTTTGATATATTGTTGTATTATGAGTAATAAAAATAACGAATGTGCGGAGTTTAATAATTGCATTTTTTTGTTACTGAGGTTAATTTCTATAAAAATTACATATATTAAACTTTTTAATAATATAAGCTTTCAACGCCATTTGGCATTCAAACAACATCGCCAAGTGTTTTATTTTTATTATCTGCAAAATGCATTATTTTAACGACACCGTATTACAGGCTAATATTAGGAAAAGCGTTTTTAATTATTAATTTTTAGGGATTTTTATATTGCAATATATGTATATTTTACAAAAACATCAGTTTATACGCGATAGCATGTAAAGTCATGAATATAAAAATAAAAAAATAATAGGTTAAGATATCTCCATAACTACTCAAGGTAATTGAATAAATTTAAACAGGATATACAGAGCGATATTCGACTGGCTAGGTTAATTAAAAAAGTTGCACAGCTCTTACTCCACAAATTGACCACGAGCAACGCTGGACTATATTTCTAGTAACTAAATAAAAATGATAAAGCCTCAAATGTATCAAAAGTGAATTAGAAATTAAAGATATACATTTATTAAATATTATTGTATAAACTAGGTAAGATAATGAAGGATCACTAGTAGGAACACAAGCTACCTAGAAGAAATGTAACTCTATTTCTACCACCCTAGCTTTAAAATAACGGCTGATCTGGTTTTCACTCATATAGGGTGGTTACAAATTATAGGGTGATAGATTGACTATTTAACTACACACAATAAACCATTCTTTTCGCTATGCTTTATCTACTTTGTTTGTTGATACTAAAACTAATTTACTTGTTTAAAATATAAGAGAAGCGATTAGTTCAAAGTTATGATTTATGGTGCCAATACAGCCAAGTGTGATACAGCTTAACAATGACCATCGCTCAACAATTTGTGACCACCCTGTATACGCCCATTAAGCATTTATTTAGACTCTGTCAACTTAATTCATTGATTTCTTTATATGACTCTCCTACACACAAGATAATGCATCAAATGTTTCAAAATGGAGTTAAAATCTGTCGCCATAGTTATAAAGTGGGTAAATAACCAAAACGGTTTCTAGACACACAATCAAAGCCCAAAGGTTTTAAATATTCACCTAGATAATTCGGCGACTAACGCTGCAGCTGCAGCTGCGAAACGATACAGCACGGATTGAAATTTAATTAGCAGCTGATTTCAATTCGATGTGTCATTTGGCGGCATTTCTCGCCGGGTCTTCGTAGCGAATTTCGCGCAAATGCTTCGTTGCAGAGCTTTTAAAGCAGCCAACAAAATGCGAAAGTTAACGAACTTTTGGCGAATTTCGGAAATTGAGACTGCTTCTATGGCTGGTATACTGATGTAGAGATATAATGTGATTTACTTAATTGAAGTGATTCAGTCCACTTTTGAAATGGACACTTTAGAGTGGCGTAATTGTATCTATAATTATGGTAATGGAAGTATGCGTGCATCGTTCTGTGAATGAATAACATTGAAGTAACTGAGCTAATAGACATGGTGGGAGGATTGTTTAATATACATTAACCCTTACATTTTTAATGGTTTGGAAAAATATTTAAAAAATCGATTAACAAGAATTGAAAAATTACAAATAAAATCAGAATTTAGGACATCTTGTATAAATTTTATAACATGATTTCCAAATGAAACCTTGTAACATAAATTATAGAATCAAGCTTCATTGCAAAAAATTCATATAATCTGAAAAGTTATCGAACTTTGTACTAACATGTGTAAATTGGATAAAATACTTATCTTCGTAATATTAAGCCTTTCTCCAGGACCAGAAATAATCGTTTCCAAGTAGTCAGAACATAGTGTTGATAACAAGAGTATGATGTTTAATGATGACATTATTAATTTTCCCTGTAAAATCAAACTTGTTATTATTATTTAAAAATTGTTTATAACAAACTATTTTGACGAAATAACATATTTTTAACATCGTTACGTATATATGCCTGGGTTTCAAGTCGGTTGACATTTTGAAGGATATAAAAGACATTTAGAGATACAGTATCGTAAACGCCGTTGCAGTGGGGTGTTGTGGTGTTATTCGTCTTCTGCGTACTGCATAGGGTGGATGGGTACTAGGGTACAAAAATGACGTAACCAAACCCACAACTTACATTTATTCACGCATTACAAAGCTTACATGCTTAACTTACGGAGACGAACTCTCTCTACGCAGACAGCGCCTTCAATGCCAGACTCTCTTAAGGCCGCGGTGTCAACATTGAAAAAGAAAACCAACATCACGTGGTTTTAGCGCTGCCACATTTGGCGTTCAGACATCTGCAGGAGTTCCAAATTTGGGTCACTTTCTTCTTTTCGGTGATAAGGCGTTCTGTCCGTATTCAACTACTTAACATATATGTACGTATTTACTTATTTTCAAACAATTTGCTCTAAATATTTCCTCTTCATTAACAAAACGAAAATATCATTTTCTTTGTGTGCAATATTCGAAAAAACGAAACTCTTTATATTTCTCTGGTTTTATTGTTCATATTTTCTTATTGAACTATACAAAATAACAAATGAAAGAAATTCTATTATGGTAATTTTTTTACATAAAAACGTAACGCAATTATTTCAAAAGTACAAAGTAAGAAAACTATCTTTAATATATCTGTTAAACTCCCTTAAATTGTGCCACTCGTTAAAAAAACGATATTTAAATACAAAATATTGTAAAACCATATTACAATACTTCGATCTCGCTTAGTTCTGAAAGTCGCCAAGGCCTGCCAAGTAATATTGGCGCATGAATAAATTGGCCTTTCTACCTATCACGTGGTTTCAATGATGGACACACGGAAATCAGCATTTTTATTCCTCTATTTGTATCATTACTCTATGAGACAGACACGTTCCCCTTGATCAAAAAGGTGGTCGAGAGTAAGCATTTCTTTGTATTGGCAGACCGTGTCTCTTCACGCCATTTCTGTCGACCGCGGCGCGCCGTAGCCTAACAACTATACAATTGCTGTAACTAATTACATACATGTGAACCTTTTAACTCCTGATGAGCACAGCATTAAGTTCGATAGATTATACATAGTATGACAGAACCAGTGATCTCAAATGGATCCCTACAACTTGGATCGACAAACGTACTGCCGAGCTTCGCCTCTTCGAACGCCGCTCGTGAGGCTATATTTAGCTCCTATTGAGCCATGCGAGGCGAGACAATGGTGTCACATGCGCACACAGCACTTGAATGAGCGGGTAATGGCTTTTTTATATACACAACGATACCAAAGTAAGGCGGGTGGGTAGCACAATTGCGAATATTTAAGCGTTTTTAGAGTTACATGTTTTCGTTACATGCATTTTTAGGAAGCGACCCCATACTAACCGAAAAAATAGATGTTTCACGTCAAAACTGTTTTAGTGATTTTTCCGTAACAACGTATGTAGAGAAGTTAACTGTTAATTCTAGGTTTCGCTAGTATAAATTTGCTTTAAAAATTTAGATTTTAATTCATATAACAAACATTTCTTGACCAAAGTGTAATACAATTGTCTCAATTTAGTCTACCGAAATAAATGCATTTTATTCCACATTATTACAAGAAAAAAATCAATTATGATGTCTAATTAATTTTAATATTCAAATATAAAACTAAGTCTTAATAAAAACTAAATTGTATTATTACTTATGTTTTTTCGGCATGCATAACAAATTGAAGAGGATTCTTTTGTCTAAACAATATACGTTCTACCTCAAATTAAGCGTGGGATCGACCAATTAAATTGCTCTCCTGGGTCTCCTCGTCGATGACGTAATAATGAGCGCGTGGAGTTGCTTAAGAACCTCTTCCGAGTATTAATTAACGAGTATCGATTGAGTTAAGATTGCTGCAGCGGTGTTTGTTACCCTCTGGAAAAATGAGGATGACAATCTCGCAAAGAATTGGGGGTTTGGAGGAGGTTTAATGAGGTACAGTAGGAAATTCCTAAAGTCGAGAGCATTTCGACTTCAATTTTGGAAGGTCCGTAAGATACTATTTCATTTGATGAATGAAGTCATGGAAATTAAATATCTAGACCAGTGCCAGTGCTTCCGAACTGTGGTCCGCGGACAATTGAGGGTCAATTAGAGGGTCTGGAATGGGCCGTGGAGCTCTTGTCTAATCACCAGAATATATTTTTGGATTTTTTTTAAAAGACATTTTTTTATGTGTATTCTTTTTTTACACATACATTCTAAATAGGGAATCAACAATTATTTTCTTCCTACAAAAAGTATTTGGTAATGAAGCATTTGTATTTTGTTAAAATCTTTTTATGGCAAGTTCGGCAGTCTGATGGTACATTTTATGAGCTTAAATAGTATTTTTGTAAAGAATAAATAGTAAGTTTAAACCTGAATTTCATTTCTCCTTTCTTTTATACAAGTATTATTGTACATCTACTAGACTATATGGAAGTTCGTAAAACAAATACAAACTCAAATACCAACTTTATTACTTGAGATAATTTCAGTAACATTATTTAATATGATAAGTAATTAAAATAATTTAACTTAAATACAATTGAAATTTTATTAATAAATTCATTTGAAAGATGATATATATTTAATGCGTGATTTTTTTCTTTAGTGTCACAATAATATCATATACCTGCATTTATTTAAAACTTATGACAACTGCACAAATGCGAAGATATATGCAGCTGAAAACGCAAGAATGAGCAGGCCGAGTAGGCAAGCGTACAAAATATTCAAAAACCTACTACCGACCTCACATCAAAACACCGTTAAATTAATTTTGTTTAAAAAAAGGATCCGAAACATATAAAAATTGTTCAGGCACAGTCCCCAGTGTAACGTAAGAATTTATTCGTGAATATTTTGTACGCGTATTCAACCAACTCTTTTTTTTTTAGTTCACGGTTAGTTCTAGATGTATCCACACATACCATAAATTTGGAATTCTTGGTAATGCCGTAATTGAACTTTGAAATTATATTTTGGCTTCATAGTGAAATCTATGACAAACCTTTACTTCTTCTCCATACAATTGTTTCACAAATATTTAAAGTGGCCAGATCTTTCCCGAGATTGTATTCATTTTTCACCCCACAACTAAAAGATCAAAATAGTGAGTGGGTTAACAGTCACCTTAGTCGGTGCGGTTCTTTTCCTCTACTTGATGGTAGGATATTTATCACTATAGATTCATTTTCCCTGGAGTTATAGGGTTTTGAAATATCAACATTGAACATCACTAAAGTTCCTGCCAATGTACCTGTACTGGTTTTAAGACGTTTCCACGTAAAAAATGAGTATCTTTACATATATGTTAACAGACTAAATATAAAAAATAAATGTAATGTTCTAACCTATTTATATAAAGTTCTATGACAATCAATGAGTTATATAAAAGAAAGATATATACTTTTTTTTCTTACAATGGCAATGGTGATATTTACCTCAATGCTTATGATAAGAGCTCTTTTGGCCAAATCTACATCATACACATCCCCAACATCTTCTAACTACCACAGGCATCCAACTAACTGGTAAGATCATTTCCTGTGGCACGATTACAGTTTGGACACCACTATGGAATCTCGCCAAACGCCTCACTGTATAGCTCTGTTAATGCCAGGCCAAATAACAGCCCTATAACAATCATTATCAACGAGTCCGCTGCATGTGGCCAATGGGTGATATTATCAGGATAGTTTTGGTTAGGTTTACTGTTATGTAGGACTATTTGCATTAACCAGTGGGAATATATAGAAGTGTATATTAGTAGTGATAAATATGTGGAGGAACGATAATACTACAAAGAAATGTTAAAAAAATTTACAAATACATTACTCAAATATATTTTAGTTTAAAATTTATATTTGGGGGGGGGGAATAGTTATGGACACTACAACTTCCAGTTTCTTGTTATCTCGTTGAAAGTAAGTTGGAAGAGTTTTTATATAGAAAGAAGTTTCGTGTTGCGCTATTAATATTATCCATTCCGGCTCTATTACTTCGTGACAAATAGCAATATTGGCTTACATTTGTTATCGTTCATATGGAAATTAAGCGGCAATGAGGGTAGGCGCATCATAACCTTATAATCTCTCGCGCCACTAAACCCAACTAACCAACCAATGAGTATAAAATCTTGAAGTATAACAAACTCAGGCGTAACAGCTAATCTAACTACCTTCTCCTTCTTTTGACGAGGTTTTTTAACAACCAATTCATATCAACCAATATATTATTTCTATAGTCTAGTAAAAAAAGATAATATCCCGGACCAGTGACTAATCGTATTTTCAGAAAGCTTAACGATAATTATTAAGTTATCTTAGAGTTTTAAATTCGTAAACTCGTTTAAATACTTTAATTTGTATTTATTTAAATCATTTTTTCTATTGAAAGTATTCAACAACGTCTGCTGCTAATGAAAAAAAAATCTTAATTTTCGATTCCAGACAATAATCTATAACTGGAGAACTAAGAATTGGCGATTGTTTCGCACCAAAGTTTAGTTATCACAATCAAATCAATTAAAGTCTTAAATATATTCATTTGTTTAACTTGTACTAATTTAAGTTATCTAAAGCATGTTAATTTTTTTATTAGCGTTTTTCCTGATATGGTAACTTTCTTCATTTTTATTTAGTGACAAAAATTGAGAATTGTGCAAACATCGTTCCGAAATTTAGTTTTAACTCGTTCAACTTTAAAAAAAAAAACTCTTATTCTCTGATTATTGTTTACATGGCGATTTTTAAAGCTTCCGAAATGTCTTAAACAGAACATTTAACGGTACGTTAATTTAAAATGTATGTTCAACTTAAGGTCATTCTTCCAAAATAATTGAGGCAGACAGTCCTTTCAATTTGAAAACACTTCTCTCCGATTCACAAAGACAGAAGTTCTTGAATAAAATGTATTGAAAAAGTAGGAAATAGTTTTCTTCAAAGAGTAATGATTGTTCAGAATAATTAAATTTTCAATGGTTACTTGTCTACAAGTATTAATTCTTCTTTCTTTTTAAGTAAAATGTTCAATGTCGTGTCTAATTAAAATCAGAAAACTATTTATTTCTGTTTTTTCCTTTTCTCAATATTTATTAAAAATATTAAGTTTCCAAAAAAAAAACTACTAGAAGGGAATTTTAAATTATCTAATGATATTTAATGATTATTAATAGTTTTCTCTGAATACATATTTTGTAAAATAAAATCCCGATATTGATCTACAGCCATTATAAAGATACACAATTAGAAAAAATGGGTTCTATTGAAATGAATTGCTGATATTATGTAGTTAAACACAATTATATTTTATTTATATGATATATGATAGCGCACTTACAAAACGATTTTTTTAATTGTCATCTTATTTTAATATCATTATTTATTGCGGTTCGTTCCAATTCATATGTCAATAGCAGCATGTAAAGATGAAATGCTAATGAAATTAGGCAATTTGTTAAATGACAGCATGTCATAAAATATGTTACAACTACAACTATTGAAATATTATAAGCTTGTAAACTGACATTGATAATGTCAGTTTACAAAGTGGAAATTTATTCAAATTCCGTGCTGTCAAATGTATTACTACGGTCATGTTAAAATGAATTAAAAGTAATAAAATATTATAATATAGTAGTAATATAGTATAGTAGTAATGTAATAATATAGTAGTAATATAGTATAGTAGTAATGTAATAATATAGTAGTAATATAGTATAGTAGTAATGTAATAATATAGTATTAATATAGTATAGTAGTAATGTAATAATATAGTAGTAATATAGTATAGTAGTAATGTAATAATATAGTAGTAATATAGTATAGTAGTAATGTAATAATATAGTATTAATATAGTATAGTAGTAATGTAATAATATAGTATTAATATAGTATAGTAGTAATGTAATAATATAGTAGTAATATAGTATAGTAGTAATGTAATAATATAGTATTAATATAGTATAGTAGTAATGTAATAATATAGTATTAATATAGTATAGTAGTAATGTAATAATATAGTATTAATATAGTATAGTAGTAATGTAATAATATAGTATTAATATAGTATAGTAGTAATGTAATAATATAGTAGTAATATAGTATAGTAGTAATGTAATAATATAGTATTAATATAGTATAGTAGTAATGTAATAATATAGTATTAATATAGTATAGTAGTAATGTAATAATATAGTATTAATATAGTATAGTAGTAATGTAATAATATAGTAGTAATATAGTATAGTAGTAATGTAATAATATAGTATTAATATAGTATAGTAGTAATGTAATAATATAGTAGTAATATAGTATAGTAGTAATGTAATAATATAGTATTAATATAGTATAGTAGTAATGTAATAATATAGTAGTAATATAGTATAGTAGTAATGTAATAATATAGTATTAATATAGTATAGTAGTAATGTAATAATATAGTATTAATATAGTATAGTAGTAATGTAATAATATAGTAGTAATATAGTATAGTAGTAATGTAATAATATAGTATTAATATAGTATAGTAGTAATGTAATAATATAGTAGTAATATAGTATAGTAGTAATGTAATAATATAGTATTAATATAGTATAGTAGTAATGTAATAATATAGTAGTAATATAGTATAGTAGTAATGTAATAATATAGTATTAATATAGTATAGTAGTAATGTAATAATATAGTAGTAATATAGTATAGTAGTAATGTAATAATATAGTATTAATATAGTATAGTAGTAATGTAATAATATAGTATTAATATAGTATAGTAGTAATGTAATAATATAGTAGTAATATAGTATAGTAGTAATGTAATAATATAGTATTAATATAGTATAGTAGTAATGTAATAATATAGTAGTAATATAGTATAGTAGTAATGTAATAATATAGTAGTAATATAGTATATAATATAGTTATATTATAGTAGTAATATAGTATATAATATAGTTATATTATAGTAGTAATATAGTATAGTAGTAATATAATATAGTAGTATTTTAGTAGAGTATTATATAATTTTCTAATAAAATGTAGTATTTTAGTAGAGTATTATATAATTAATTTTCTAATAAAATATAGTATTTCAGTAGAGTTTTATATAATTTTTTAATAAAATATAATATTATATAATTTTTTAATAAAATATAATATTATATAATTTTCTAATAAAATAAAATATTATATAATTTTTTAATAAAATATAATATTATATAATTTTCTAATAAAATAAAATATTATATATTTTTTAAATAAAATATAATATTATATAATTTTCTAATAAAATATAGTATTTTGTTATGTAATTTTTCTTTAGGATCTCATGTGTGTCTAAAACTAAAGTAAAGTGTTTTACATTATCAAAAACTATGTCAAATGTATTAATTATATCAGCAAATATTAATCTAAATCAAATGTTATATCGCACTCCACCTAAATAAAAAATAATAAAACGTTTCTTAATGAATGCATTTTTACTAGACCATGATGTTACGTTAATCATTAATGCCTCTACCATTTCCTATGTTTTTATTTATCGCTTATCTAAATACAGCAGAACGTGACCAAAGAACATATTTTAATATTACATAAAAAGAGATAAACGAGATATCCGACGTAATAATTTCTTAAAGTAAAGTGTTTTATATTTTTTGGAAAATTACCAGGTATATTCTCACGTATCTAAAAACTTGTTATAAACTGGTGGCTTCTAAATATTTTATGCGAGCTTTTACAATTTCGCAGATTTGTTTCGCGAATAGATATTTTACAGCAATTCATGTTCGAAATTTGAACAACCATTTAAGCATACGCATAAGTTAAAACTATATTTCTTAAACTTTTGATTTAAATATATAATATTTTATTACAGAAAAAAACTAATTAGTACATAAAAAATATTTAACTTAATCGTTATTGCGTTGTGTCTTGTCATATACTGTAATGGCAAGCCACGCTGCGTTGCGTGTTTGCAGTTTAAATGCGATAAAAATATTAGGTATGTTTTGTAAATCGAGATAGCAGTTGGTTTTCAGGCGAAGGCGTTCCAACAATTTCCATCCTAAACGTCAAACAGAACACGCTAAAGAATACCTCTTTAAAAAAAACAGGCCCGGGATGTAATTGTTTCATAAAAAGAACGAAATATCAAATGTCCTCCAACACCAAACGCAAAGGGTTAGGAATACAACATGTATTTGTCCTTTATTTTATAAACTTGCATAATGTTAGTTTATCTATTTTATTTAAGAAAAAGAAATAGTTAAAATAAATTTACAATTGCAAAAATGTTCGCAACTTACAAAGTTCTTTCCCCGAAATATAAAATCGCCTTTTAATTACAGTTTCGATCAAATTGAAATCAACCATATTACAGAATAGTTTTTTTTTAAAAAAAACGGTTAGAAAATGTTTAGAAGTTAGGAAAAAATATAAATTAACCCTACATAAACCCAAAGAAAACCTCTTTCTTGACCAAACTTTCTCTTGAAAGAGATGTTATCGCTACCGCGTCATTAAAAGGTTGTTAATTAACCTCTACAAATTGGCCAGTTTCAGTATCCCACCAATTTCAGGTAATTCTTTTTCTAGAGACGTTATCATCGGCCGATTTTTATGTTCTGTGTTATTATTACCTCGGTAGAGATTATACAAGATGTAATCTTGTTACATTGTTGTAGCAATTCTCCTTAAGCTTCCCGGGTAAGTGTAACATTCCTTAAGAAGAATTATCTTTAAAAAAAATTCGTTTGGGTATCTTGCTTGCGCGATGTCTTAGGAAAGCTGTAGATTTTTAATATTTTGTGTAGCAATTAGTTAGAAAACCTCGTGTGATACTTTAGGTGTAGGTGCGAACTTAGTTATTTTATGTCTTAATTTTTATTTTTCCAGTGTCGAAAGTACTTATATACTTAAGTCAGAATATTTATAATAAAAAATTACAAAATTCCATTATAGTTTAAAATATTAATTTTATTAGTACCTTCTACATTGTATGGAGGAAAATATGTATATTTTTAGTACCTTCTATATTGTATGGAGGAAAATCCGTATATTCTGCACGTCAAGCCGAAAAAATGGCGTCGGTTTATGTATTCGTGTTAGTCACTTAAGGCAAATTGACTTACAGAATTCCCAAATTGGCAATAACATTGTTGCTTTTTTATTATTATTGTAATATATGTTGTTGTTTATTATTAATTGTGTTGTTTTTATTGTTATGTCTTATCATTGTTTTTATTGTTATGTCTTATCATTGTTTTTATTGTTATGTTTTATCATCGTTTTTATTGTTATGCCTTATCATTGTTTTTATTGTTATGTTTTATCATCGTTTTTATTGTTATGTTTATCATCGTTTTTATTGTTATATTTTATCATTGTTTTTATTTTTACGATTTTATCATTGATAATTTCTGATCATATAATATTAAATCCTAAATAGCAAACTATCTGTGTAAAATCACTATAACTATCAACCACAGAATTAATATATATCATTAAAACTCACTCACTGATAAATAAAAAATGGACGCCGTTGAAGTTAGAGAATAAATAAGAATCTTAAACTTTATTTAATCTAACCGACTTTTGTCAAATTCCCCCAATTCCGAATATTTTAAATATCTGGTATACAAATTTACACAGTGCTGCCAATTAACAAAATCAACAATAGAATAATTTCTGTGGCAGTACCACTAACACAGACTCTACATACAAAAACAACTACGATTTAACATATGTTATAGTTGTAAATTGTATCATTGTATTATTGTCGTGATCGAACATTGATATTAGTGGCTTGATTTTATCATTGTTGGTATTCTTATTTTTATTCTTGTTGGTATGGTTATTGTTTTCTTTTTCTTTTTACTTTGTGTTCTTGCTTTATTCTTCTTATTGTTTTTTTAATGTTGTTGCTTGTATTTTGAATCTGTTATTATTGTAGTGTTTTGAATCTGTTATTATTGTAGTGTTTATTGTTCTTGTTACTATTATTTATTATTGTAGTGTTTATTGTTCTTGTTACTATTATTTATTATTGTAGTGTTTATTGTTCTTGTTACTATTATTTATTATTGTAGTGTTTATTGTTCTTGTTACTATTATTTATTATTGTAGTGTTTATTGTTCTTGTTACTATTATTTATTATTGTAGTGTTTATTGTTCTTGTTACTATTATTTATTATTGTAGTGTTTATTGTTCTTGTTACTATTATTTATTATTGTAGTGTTTATTGTTCGTTTTACTATTATTAATTATTGTTACCTTTATTTCATTGTTTTTATTATTATAGTTATTATTGTTTTCTAATTATTGAGTTTACTATTTTTGTATGTTGTTTTAATTGTTTTCATTGTTATTATTATTATTATTTTTGTCATGTTTGTTATTGTTATTTTTTTATTATTATTGCTATACTTTAGCTATTATTGTTACGAACAATATCGTCATCATTACTATTATTGCAGAAACTACTAGTTAGTATTCCATTAGAATCGCTCTAAATCTAACAACTAGTTATTGTTGTTTTTATATTTCTTATATTCTTACATTCAGTGCTTCCGTTACATACGATTCCATGTCATACGTGAGACTTCTAAAAAACACCAGTCAAACTTTTGACTATTCTTCAAGTGTCCCCGAAACAGAAGAAATCCAGCCATGATGGAATATCCTGAAAAATAAATATCATAAAGGTAGGAATACAAGCATTATGGGGCAGAATACTAAGTTTATGGTATTGAATTCAGAATTCTAAAACCAGCACGTATTGGGACAGTACGCCAATGTATCTTACTATAATGACTCTCAGAAAAACTTAGCGAGTACGTGATTTTTTTCTTATTTGAAATCGTACAATGCGTCTTCTAAGTACAGAGTTTCTCTTCTCGCCACATGTTGGCGTAATTTTTATTTTTTGTACAACTGAAATATAAAATATTTCGCCAAATGAAAGAAATAAGGAGTGGAAATAGCAAATGGTCACATTTTCATTGGAACGTGCCAAGACTCGCGTTACCTAAATCATATAGATAGAGTGTTGTAAAAAGTTGAACATAATATTACAGAAATATACAGTATGTTTTAGAGATAAAAAATATTTCGGTGAAATATCAAATTATATATTGTATTTAACAAATTAGATTAACAATATTTATTTTCTTTTAGCTCTAATTTCGGTGTATGAAACTTTAAATAATGATTATGCATAAATTTGTTTTCTTCCATGACAAAACCATTTAAGATCATTTTCCAGTAAAAACTCTTAATTTAAAAATAAATACAAAAAGAATCAAACATTCCTTTGATTTTTTAAAAAAAACTTCTTATGAATAATTTTTTTTAGAAAATTTGTTGTTTAAAATTAAAATTATAATTTCAAAAAATATTACATATTTTTCTTCTTGCAAGTTTTGGAAATATGAAGTAAGAAGTTCGGAGTTTTCATGCAACTTAAAAAAAAGGCATTTTTCCAGCATAAAATCTACATTATTACAAACTTTACGAAGTTTTTTTACTGAATGTTTTCTTAGTTGTCACACACACAAACACATTAATGAATATTTTTAGTTATCTGTAATGCTCGTAAATATAAATTTTTAAATATTTTTAACATATCGTTTCAAGTATTTCGTATTTACTATCCATTGAAGAATAATTAAGGCTTTTTAAAATCGCAGCTTATAAGAAAATTAGATTCCAAAACTTTTATGTATAAGTGTAGTTTTCTATGATACCTACTATTAGTCGCATCAGTCGTTAATTTTTTTTTCGTGTACTTGTAAGTTCGTTATTTTAATCAAAATTAATTATGTTGTATGATGCCAATCACTGTATATTTTGGTAATATTTATGTGTATATTAAACAAAATGGAGCCTCATATAAATCACCTTAAAATGTGCTATAATTATACAGCCCATAACACTTGTAGAACCATTCAATGGATACGTCATTTGCCAGAATCGATTTAACAGTTTAGTTTGTATTCGAGGAAAATTAAGGGGGTCTGATACCTTCGACATTTATTTTTTTATTTTTATACTTGTACAATCCAATTTTTTTTCTCTTTCTAAATATGCATAAAAAAACATTTTAAGACGCTCCATTTTTTTTTTCAATTGCACATTTATTTTTAAATTAAAATTTTAGTAAATTTTTTACCAATTTTAAAATTCCTACTCCTTTTTTGTTTTTCAATATTTTGAAGCAATTTTTTTTATTTAAGATCTTGAATAATATGTAAATTGATGTATGCATTCAAATTTTGATTCAGATACATCACTTTAAAAAAATAAAATATATTAGAAATTTTGGAAAAAAAATTGACGAAAAAAAATAAAATTCCATTTTAAGTGGTTTTAAAAAACAAGTTATGGTAAAAATAGGAAATCTGAATGCATACATCTATTTAAAATATATTTATCTTGCTATACACACAAAAATTATGATTTTAAGTATAATAGTAAAAAAGCCTTAGCATTTTTAGTGTTCATTAAATTTCAAAACCCCGAACAGAGATATTTGCTTTTAAAGTTTACATATGATACAACTATGTTATAGGAACACATCATTAAAACATTCATAACTAAAAAAGTAATAGGAATTTTTTGAAGCAGTTTTTTGTGGGTTATTAAGATAAGTTTGAATATTATTTTTTAAATATAAAAAAAAAATGACTTTTTTTGCGAATTTTGGGTATCGGACCCCCTTAAACTCCATTTCATACTGATGTCTTACAAAATTCCAACATATGAGTCACCCAAATTCAAATGTCCCCTTCTTTAGGAGTGTATTCATTTTAATTTATTATTATTTGTTTTTACCATCTGATATAGAATCAACAACATTTCAGAAAAAAAATCCTCTAACTAAAAATAAATTGGAAAGAAGGCGCTTGTTTGCAAAACGACTCTTGTCCACTGCAAGAATTGCGACTGTAGACTCAACAATTTACAGAAACAAATCGTTCTTTTTAACAATTTGAAACCTACGTCTTATAATGGCTATCCAGTTTCAAACTTTCTCTTGTCCAAATCCGGGTATACTCGATTTCTATATTAAATTTTCTTTAAAACAAAGTACTTTTATTATGTTTGTGTGGGGAAAATGTTGAAGAAAAACACTTCTTAACACCTGTAACATTGTTTGACTCATTGTGAATGAGGTAGTGCACAAAAAATACAATCAGACATAATATCTATTTGTGAGTGTTGTGTTAAATGTATCAGTTTTATAAAGCGAAATATTGTTTTAAATACTATTTTCAGCAATATATTTTGTGTTTGATAGAAAAATGAAGTTTTTACTTATTATTGCTACATGTAGTTTAATTATAAGTTAATGTATTTGAAGAAATTGAAGTGCTGGAAACATACAACCTTCAGTTGAAAGTAATGCAAAGAAATGTGGAAGAAATCCTTTCAAATGGAAACAAAGTGTCTCCTGTCCACGTTACTGAATTTCAAAACGCCTCTGGTCCTTAATTCAATTCCAAACTGTATCTTATCCTAACATTTTTTTTTTTAATATAGTGAGCAAAATATTAATTTTTCAGCTGTTTTATGACATTTAATGTGTCGAGCTATATTTTTTTGCACATTAAACGGTACACTTTGCTTAATTCCAGGTGTAGAAATAAAATTTCATACAAAAAATGTGATTAAGTGTCTTGAGATATCGAAATACATTTAAAGTTTGCGTAATTTTATGTACGTAACAATTTCAATTTTAATTAATGCGTATATAGACACAATTTAACCATTTCACCCTCTAACAGTTTCTTTTTCCGCCGTTTTGGTTCCAAAAATAATCACATTTTCAGAGGACAATTTTAGATTCATACCACTTTTATAATTTCAAATCATTAATAAAAACTGTGACAGGAGTTAAATGTTAAAATGTATGCTATATTTTAATTACTGATTTGTTCTTTTTTTACTTTAAAATACCATTTTTATTAAAATATATTACATATAGTTATTGAAAACCAATATTTGCATTGAAGCATGTTAAAAAAAAGAACAAGTAATTTCTAAGAAAACAATTGTTCAAATTAAATTGTTTCAAACACACGTACTTTTTACATTTTGTATCCTTAACTCTGTATTAATTTCATTAAAGTTCCCAACTTTAGATTCTTCATCGGAAGTATCCCTATTTTCATCACTAAAAAAAATGAAGTCATTCATAAAAAAATTCGAATCAGTTTCTTTTTCGTCGTCAATGAGTCTGCTCACTCTCACTCCTTCTGCTTTTAAATAAATCAAAATATTCACAATATAAAGGAAATTCGAATATACCCAACAAAAAAGTCTGCACAAAACCTTCAATAAAATTGTGAAAATAACGTTTTATGCAGAAAAATGCGTTTTTTAAAAACTTATATTTTGAGTTAAAGCTTTTTGTTTCATTATCTTCATTAAACAAAACTTAATTTAGAGGTAAGAAATTATTGAAGTCTAAAATGCGTATTTTTTTTGTTTATTATAAATTAGTTTTATGATAGAAAATTAGTTTTATGATAGAAAATTAGTTTTATGATAGAAAATTAGTTTTATGATAGAAAATTAGTTTTATGATAGAAAATTAGTTTTATGATAGAAAATTAGTTTTATGATAAAAAATTAGTTTTATGATAGAAAATTAGTTTTATGATAGAAAATTAGTTTTATGATAGAAAATTAGTTTTATGATAGAAAATTAGTTTTATGATAGAAAATTAGTTTTATGATAGAAAATTAGTTTTATGATAGAAAATTAGTTTTATGATAGAAAATTAGTTTTATGATAGAAAATTAGTTTTATGATAGAAAATTATTATTTTTTAAACTTTAATTCTTTGATAAAATTTATAAATTTTCAATTTTACAATTTTGTCGATGGTTTTATGCTGACTTTTTTTGACTGGCACCACAGGTATCAAACGATGAAAAATACGGGAAAATCAGTAGAATGTTATAGAAAAATAAGCTGTCCGTAAGTCATGCACACGTACGGTGTACGTGCAAATCTATTTAGTGGTTAAAGATAAAAATGCAGATGCACTATGTAAATAGCGATAAAACAAGCGTAAAATTAGTTTCTTGAGATTTAAATCCAACAACTCTAATGAAATCCTTTCGAAGTTAATGGCACACAAATAAACAAAACAAAGTTTTCTCATCTCTTTCTACAAATACAAACAACCCCCAAAGACAACTAACGCGCAAACGATCTTGTCGGATGATAAGGGGGCGCTGGGGTGCCTCTCGCCCCCAAAAGAAATCGTCTGCTTCCTTCATTCTGCGTTCGAAAGGGATTCGACGAGGAAGAATCTCAGCTGATCCCGCACGATTCTGGAATTCGAACGTGAGAGATAGCGGTTGTAGACAGTGGTGACTCTTCGTGTTGATTGGTCAAAGAGATGAGGAGTTGTGCGTGTTTTACGGTGTTGGTGTTTTTGTGTTTATCGCTGTCCACAGATGCCGGGGATAAAAAGGATAATGCGCAAACTGAGGATTGGATTTCTGAACCTGGTAAGTTTTTAAAGTTAATTTAAAACTTGTACCGAATGTGTGTGGATCAGGGGCTTTTAACCTGTTATTTCTTTTAACTTTACAAAGTGAATTACTTAATTTATTGATATTTATACACCTATTTTAAGGTATCAGACTATTAAAAATTTCAACTTCAAAAAAAAGTTTCATATTGTTTTGCTGGTTTTAATACACAAATATTTATGTTTCTAAAACAGTTTTTTATTTTTTAAATGGGTTAAATACAACGGAAGTTATGTTAATTTTAATACATTGTGATTACTGGAATAACCAAATACTTTTTGAGAAAAATTTAAATTTTACATATGTTGTGCACGGAAAAGATGATTTTTCAAAAAGTTCTAAAGATATTATTTCAACTGGACAGGAGTGTCTATTAAACTGCTTTCAAATCAACTATTGGCAGTCAATTTTATCAAAATGTATCTTCGAATATAAATATCTATCTTATTTATCAACCATATAATTTTGATTTTAGTTCATTGCCGTTACCTATGCCATAAACACGCAGTAAAAATAAAATTTAATTATTTTCAATATAATTTATATAATGTTCGTTTTATGTCAAATTTTACTATATGCAAACAAATTACATTTTTCCTAAAATATTTTGATGATTTTATTATTAATAATAGTTTTAAGTCACAATGGTTTTAAAAATCATGTAAATCTGCCATTGAATGGCTAGTTTTTAAAAACACTCTTCACCCATAGAGTCGAACTCCTTAATGGGAATTCTACGCAATTAACCATAGAAGGTATATTATTATGATATTTTTTTATTGCACATGCATTTCATTTTCACATAGTAAAATATGGGCTTTGCTTGTTTTCACACAGTGAAAATATGTGTTAGTTATTTTAAATAACTATAATTATATTTACATAACGTTTTACAATATATTACGTTTATTTTATATTACAACGTATTACAAAAATAAAAATAAATAACATTTATTGTACATAACGATAATTATTTTATTTAACGTTAATTTTTTTAGTTATTTTCACATAGTGAAAATAAAATAATTTGAAATTGAATTTCCAAAAAAAAATCATTAATTTATTGTTATGCATATAAGTAAATATATATTCAAATTACAGTCAAAAGTTTAACATTTTTAAGAACTAATATGGTAAGACATAAAGAGATTTAATGTTACTTTTTAAAGATACGAAACATTTATTTTTATATACAATTTTCAAGCCTATATGCTCGTTTAATAAAAAAACTGATCATTTTTTTTAATTAAAAGAACATAAAAATGATAGACTATTGTAATATAATAGAAATAAATAACTAAGAGCTTTTTTAAAACTTTTTTATAATTTTCATAAAAATTTTCAAATGTGATGGTATTCCTGTGTTGTTATTCATACATCACTATTAAATATTTCAAGCCGCGAAACATTTCATAAACTTAAAAAATACTGTTTTGTGTAATTTTTTAAATATATAATGTTATTGAGGCGTAATTGCTATAAATTAAATAAAATTATATTATTTGGATAATTAAAATTAATTATTGTAACATAACTGTGCTCTGTAAACTTTTAAATGAGAATAATAATCTTTAACACATAATTAAAGATATACTAAATAAAATAAAATTGTTTCAATTGAACAATTTAAATTAAAACACAATTAATCTGAAACGAATTATATATTTATATTAAAATAAGCAACGCATGCTTAATCGCTAAAACTTTTTAAAAAAATTTTAATTTTGATGTCTAAATTCTCTAAAATTTAGATTTAAAATAAAAAAGATAAATCAGTAAAACAAAAATGGTCCGTTATGTTGAAATAAAGTTTATATTCGTTTTTTAATGCGAGTTTATATATAAATTAAAATATATAAATCGAATATTGATATAATGTGTAATAAAATATTGATAAAATGTGTAATAAAATATTGATATAATGTGTAATAAAATATTGATATAATGTATAATAAAATATTGATATAATATATAAATATTGACTAAATTATTAAACTTATATAAATCATTTATATTATTTCTGTAGTATAGATACCTTGTACGCTTCTTACACGCGACTAATCTTAAAAAATGGAGTGTCAAAAGAAAGAATAATTTCCCGTAGTACTGAGAAATTGTACGTTAATCTCATAAATATTACGGTTTGTTAAAATAATTCGTTTAAAAAAATTCGCTTGAAAGAATTATTGCATTAAGAAATATCTTCTTTTTTTTTTAATATTTCCAAAATCTAACTAAACAGTGAATTACCCAAGTGCTTAAAAATGAGTACATGAACGTACGTGTTATTTTTAAGTACGATTGCATCGTAAAAGAGAGATGACGTACTCAAATTTGAGAAATTCTACTTTCCCAAAAATGAATAGTGTGTTTTAATATTGATAATACCAGCTTCTGTTCCAGCCGTCTTAACAAACTAAGCGACCTGACAAACTTAAAATATGTGTTCAGAAGATTGTTTTCCACATTATTTGATGTCGATTTCTTAAATGGTAACTGAGTTATTACGACGCAATTATCTTACTTCCCATTTCTTTGGCACACCTTTATAATATTACTTCTGTTTATAACTTCTTCGCTTCACCTTGATAGCTTATCGGATAAGACTGTGGACAGCGGTGCTGCAGACTTGGGTTCGATTCCCTGTAAGTTTAACTTGTAATTGTCGATATTTATTGAAAAAGATTTATGAAGGCAGCCTATGCATAGAAATCTACTGCTCTTTTTATTCATTTTTACTCATTTTTGAGTCAAAACCGAGTACATTTTACTTCTTTTTGAATACCTATTTTTAACAGTATAATAAAAATTAAACAAAACACCTTTTTTTAAAAAAAATTACTTGTTTATGCCTGTTAAATATAACAGAATAAAACATTTTAATATTATGTGCATTTCATAGTACGTATTTTTATTTTAATAAGAAGAATTATGTCATTTTAATTACATTATAAATATTATTTGCGTCTTTTAATGACTTTAGAAATACCTTTACTTATATTCGAAAACGTTATTTACATATTTATTAATTCCATCAATTATTGCATCCTGACATTTTCCGTTTTATATTAATAATAATTGCGAATAATTTGCTTAAATACAAATAAAAGATATTCAATACAATAAAAAATACGACGGAGAAGAAAATTTAATCAAAATTAATAAGACGGAGCTTTCATGCATACCTTTGCGAAAGTCATTAGTTAATGCTTATCTTTATTCATTAATTTTAGCATTTAATACTTATCTTGTTTTCATTAATTTTTAGCATACTGAATTCATTTTCATAATAGAATCTGTTCATCTTTGTTGATGAAGAACATTTTTATAATTGTTTATGCAAAGTAATTTAAGTAGACTATTTTCTTTTAAACATTTAATATTTACTTTTTAAGTTAAAATTTACAATATCAAATTTATTGAAAGCTTTTAGCTAAGATGTATAGATTGTATGTGTTAAATTTAAATAGGTTTCTTAAAAAAGTATTTGCAATTTGTTAATTACAATCTGTTAATTTTGATTTTATTAGTGTACACAAAGGGTTTCTTTAAATAAATATCAAATATGTATTGTTTCAAGTAAACGTTAAACATAAGGTAGCATTTAAACTTTATATTAAGGTAGAGGGTACTTAACAAAAAAAATTACTTATGACTTTTAAAATTGTAAATTATAATTCCGTAAGTGCAAGAGATAAATAAACATTAGTATAGAATATGTTTTCAGAACGGATAACTTAAACATACAAACACTCAAATAAGTAACTTAATAATGCAAAGTAGTATTCTCAGATTTTAAAAATAAAGTTTTATCAATTTAAATTCTCACTGACTCTCGAGGGATTTTTATAAAGTCGTTTTCGCTGAGTGGAAGTTTACGTAAATTTCTCTTTGCATCAACTTTTATTTTTATTTCCAATATTTTATGGGGATATGAAATACAAAATCTTCAAAAATATTGCATTGCCTTAAAAAGAACAGTTAATTTTACTTTAAACTGGCTGAAATATCCGACGTAGCCCGGAAAAAAAATGTAGCTTTGTAGAAAAAAAAACATGCAGGCGCTGTTCTACGTATATAGCTTTACGCAATGTTGGCCGATTTCTTCACCATCTGGCGGTTTTTGTAAGAAATAATTTCTGCTTTAAGAAGGGATAAATATGGTATGACTTCCTTAAAAAAGAAATAATTTCTTTTTAAGGGAAGTCATACCATATTTTTACCACGTTTTCTCCATTTTGACAGAAATTTTATCATTTTGACACTAATTTTACCATTTTGATTATATATTTACATATATGACCATGTGTTAGTTCAGTTCATTTGCCGACATTTTTATTCATTTGGCGACATTTTGGCAATATATTGGTGATATTTCTTCATCAGCTAATCAAAATGGATCGTTTAGCCATCCTCATAGCTAACTATGTAAGATATGTTACATTGTCACAATGTTGAAATACTCCATTATTACAGTATTGTATAATTATAAATAGGTTTTATTAAGTATTCAAAGGGATTGGAAAGGGGTTAGGAGGTTTGGTTGTTCGAACTTTTATGTAGACAGTCATCTTCCCCTTTGCTTCGAAGGTCATGCCGATGCCAATCATAGGAGGTACGTTGAGACCCAGTTTTTCGGCTAACAGTCCAGTCTTTAACCTCTTACATAACAGCTGCTCTTGAACATTTCCCAAATGCAGCTGTTTTGTTGATGCACACTTCAAAGTCTCTGATCACTCACAATCATATGTGTTCAAAGTATGAAAAAACCCCGTTTTTCGCCAATACCTGTTCGAACAAAACGCTTCTAACATTGTAAGAACGCACCTTTCATTTTGTATACGTCTTTCGTTCACTGGCAGTAGCAGTGTGACGTCATAGCTCATTTACATAAAAAAGTCAGCTGGTCATAATATTTTGGCCTATCAATATATTTCGTGTATTTTATGATATATTTCTTTTACACGCAAACCAGACAATATAAATATAACTTTCATATCTAATATTACTTGTAAGTTACTAATTATTTTTTATTTAATAGTATACATCGTAACTAAATTAATTTTTATTTTCCCAACTTTCAAGTATAACTTTTTGTTTTCTAAGGTTATTTAGAGTGGTGTTTTTAAACAAACTGAATACAATCTTAAGCCAGATTCAATAATGTGTGGCAGTGTATCACTTAAGCTGTGTTACCAAGAGTCCAAACCACGTATTCAGCATCCTTGTCGGTCGAACAAATTTAAGCAATTCACTATTAAACATGGACAAATGTAACATTGCCGTAAGAAAAATTCAGGAAAGTCAACTTCCTAAAGTACATATTCCATTTTTTAAAGTACCAAGTCAAATTTCTTTGTGTAAAAAAATTGTAGAATTACAAATGCTTTATTAAAATGTTCACTTTTTCATTGAGAACACAATACTTTAGTTTTGTTTAATTCTGAGATTTATAAATAATTTTCTAATATTGTATAATATTGTACTTAAAATATTGTATAATATTGTATTTCCAATATTGAATAATATTGTATTTCAAATATTGTATAATATTGTATTTCCAATATTGTATAATATTGTATTTCAAATATTATATAATATTGTATTTCAAATATTGTATAATATTGTATTTCAAATATTGTATTTCAAATATTGTATTTCAAATATTGTATAATATTGTATTTCAAATATTGTATAATATTGTATTTCAAATATTGTATAATATTGTATTTCAAATAGTGTATAATATTGTATTTCAAATATTGTATAATATTGTATTTCAAATATTGTATTTCAAATATTGTATAATATTGTATTTCAAATATTGTATTTCAAATATTGTATTTCAAATATTGTATTTCAAATATTGTATTTCAAATATTGTATTTCAAATATTGTATTTCAAATATTGTATTTCAAATATTGTATTTCAAATATTGTATTTCAAATATTGTATTTCAAATATTGTATTTCAAATATTGTATTTCAAATATTGTATTTCAAATATTGTATTTCAAATATTGTATTTCAAATATTGTATTTCAAATATTGTATTTCAAATATTGTATTTCAAATATTGTATTTCAAATATTGTATTTCAAATATTGTATTTCAAATATTGTATTTCAAATATTGTATTTCAAATATTGTATTTCAAATATTGTATTTCAAATATTGTATTTCAAATATTGTATTTCAAATATTGTATTTCAAATATTGTATTTCAAATATTGTATTTCAAATATTGTATTTCAAATATTGTATTTCAAATATTGTATTTCAAATATTGTATTTCAAATATTGTATTTCAAATATTGTATTTCAAATATTGTATTTCAAATATTGTATTTCAAATATTGTATTTCAAATATTGTATTTCAAATATTGTATTTCAAATATTGTATAATATTGTATTTAAAATATTGTATAATATTGTATTTCTAATATTTCTAATAAAAATCTGCTTCGAATTAAAACGCATGCGCAACTCGTAGTTGAAATTAGATCGTACCAACTGAGATTACTGGTAAAACCTGACTACAATCTCGTTATCTAATGCGCGCGCAAGGTGAACCGGATTCTTAGGTTTTTATTGGTCAAATGATTTGCAAGCGAATTCCGAGTTCGTTATTCAGAATCGAGCGCACCCTGGGAAACCTGATTCTTAAATAATTAAGTATTTTGGAATGGCAAATAAAATCGCCGTTTTCTTAAAAAGTTAGGGGCACTAAAAAAACATTAAGTAACCCTCTGCACCCTCTAATTTCGTACCCTGCTACACATAAAAACAAACTACCATATTATATAATTTTCTTGTACAGAAATAAATATGTTAACACTTGAAAGTCAGGCAGCGAATTCCATTTCAAATTTTCAAAACGCATTGTTTATTCCGAAAGCAAGTATCTAAAATCCTGGTATCTAAACTCAACCCAAACTAACAGATCCATGGCTGCAGCTGGCGATATCTAGACAATGTTTTCTTTACAAATCAAAAAGGTTCCGGAAAAAATGAAACATAAACTTTCAGCTCCAGTCTCATATTTGCAAAAGGTCTTTCTTTCCTCAGAATGAAAAGTAGGTATTATGTAACATGGAATTTTTATAGAATTTTTTGCCGCAAGTTACAGCTCTACTCCTTGTTTTTCTGAAAGTATCTTTCGTGAATATTTTTATGATTTCTGTATCTGAATATTTTTATTTTCACGTTGTTGATATCGGTATGTAGTTTGCCATAATTTTATTTTAAGGTTTTGTACCTAAAAACGAAGGAGCCCCAGTTGCTCAGTGGATAAGGCGTTCAGCTACTAATCAGAGGATTGGTGGTTCGAATCCGTGCGATGGACTTGACAAAGAAAAGTAAAAAAGTAGTGATCTTGGAATCGGAGGGTTGCCGGCTTCGCTACCAAAATACTAGAAAGTAGTCCAGAACATCCAACAAATTAAACTGGCGTGTATATGGGACTGGTGCACGATAAATCTGATCGGGGTCCAATGTCCTGACGCCTATTGAGGTTGCGTCGGGTGCCAGCTCAGGTGTTGTCCTCGTCATCTGACCATGGTTCAAAAATACGAAGACATCGTTCCCGGGTTTTTCCTTCGAGATAGGCCCCGAACCGTCGCCAATAGCCCACTGTGCAGCTCTAGTGCGACGTTTTTTAAACAAACCAAACCAACCTAAAAAACGAAGACATCAATTCTACCCTTAAAATATCTAAAGTCAAGGTTCTAAAAACATTCTTTTAAAAATAAATATTTGTTAAAACTTCTGTGACATTGATATTCATTGTAATATTTATTTTTTCGATGCTTTAATAAAATTGATAAATATATATATAGCTAAAACGTGCCTTCTCAGTATTGTAGCGTGCGGGATTATGGAAAAATATATACAGAATTCTATTAAGGGGACAACTCAAATTTCTCATCCAGGATACCCCAGCAACGAAGAAACAAACAGTTGGTTAAATCCTAATTATGAATATTTTGTATTTAACCATCAGTAATTTCAAAACACTCCAGTAGACATTACAGGAGCCCATATATCGATGTAACGAAGTAGGTTTTATTCGTGGACGTCGGGAATCGTCCAGGGAATTCAGAAATTGCCCGGGAATTCGGCCGAAATGCGAATGAGATCGTCAAATGTAATGAACTCGACACTCGATTCTCAGTCGATTCACGATCTCTGCTGATCACCGCATCATTCGATTATTTCTCTTTTCTTTATTTTTCCTTTCATTGTGTTACACTTCCTTTCACATTTTACTTAGACACGGGAGAAATTCAATTATGTTATTATTTTGGTTAAATTATTTTGTTTTTTCGTTCTTGTTTGAACATATTATTTTTTAAGGAAGTAGGAGTATGTGTATGTTCTCACTTTTAATTGTATACTTTTCAATCAATCCAATTTGATAAATCACAGGAATATGTCTGGTGATTATAGGGAAATATAGATTGATTATCGGAAAATATCGGTTGAATACAGAAGAATATTGGTCAAGTATGAAAGAATATCTTTTAGAATATAATTGCATACTTTTCAATCAATCCAATTTTTTAATTGCATACTTTTCAATCAATCCAATTTGATAAATCACAGTAATATGTCGGGTGATTATAGGGAAATATAGATTGATTATCGGAAAATATCGGTTGAATACAGAAGAATATTGGTCAAGTATGAAAGAATATCTTTTAGAATATAGGAGAATATTGGTAAAGTATGAAAAAATTTCTTTTAGAATATAGGAGAATATTGGTCAAGTATGCAAAAATATCTTTTAGAATATAGGAGAATATTGGTCAAGTATGAAAAAATAGCTTTTGAATATAGAAGAATATTGGTCAAGTATGAAAAAATTTCTTTTAGAATATAGGAGAATATTGGTCAAGTATGAAAAAATAGCTTTTTGAATATAGGAGAATATTGGTCAAGTATGAAAAATATATATTTTGAAAATAGGAGAATAATAGACGAATATAGAAATATACTGGTTAAGTATAGCAAAATATCGATAAAAATATAAGAAACTATCAGTCGATTACGGAAAAATATACATCACACTTTAAACTTTTCTAGAAAAAGAAGAGAAAAGAAAACAAAAATTGAAGAAAAGAAGAAAACAAGATTGCTACTAGAAAAAATGCCTATTCTTTTGCTTAGCAAAGTACTGACAAACTGCTAGATTTCAGACGAAAATCAATTTAATCTTTAGAATTATTACACTCATTACCATAGGTGACTTACAATTATATGTGTTCTGAGTGATTATGGGGATATGGACATTATTACTTACATAACATTTACTAAACTTAGCGCATATAAAATCAAAGTAGTGAGATTTATTATAATAACCGTAACCTTTACAATATTATTAAATTCAAAGATTGCTATAATTACTATTTATATAATTACTATTACAGTAGTTATAAAAATTGACTTAAAGGTTAAATTGTTAAAAAAAAAAGATTTTGTGTGATAAGTATAATCAAAAGAGAATTTTTAGCTTCCTATGTTAACGAAAACATAGAATCCTTCTGTATTTTTATTAGTTTATAAACTTATAATAGTTACAAACATAAATGACAGTTGATGCATAAGAGAAATATCAAGCTGGCTATTCATAATAAACTAATTACTATTTGGTATATAACATATTACTAGACAATTGTTTAATATCAACGCAATATTATTTATTATGTAGAATATTTTTCAATAATAAAACATTCTGTAATATGAAATATCCATTACAAAGCATATATTTCTTTTATGACTAAAGTAGGTGGGGAATACATTTGAAATGTATTCAATGACAATGACAAGGCACGCATTTACTGTTCACGCATTTACTGTTTAAGTTAATTAACAATTACTCTAGACACGCGAAACTGTTTTTAGATGTTCTTAAAAATCGTACCTTAATTTGAATAATACCGCCAAGCGAGTTTACTTTTATTTCATCGAAACTGGACATTATCTAACAATTCACATTGACATTTACAGATTTTAATCAAATTAATGTAATTAATAGTTTAGTTTGTCACATGAGAAAAGAAACTACATTACACGCACACGCGTTTTATATACATTTTATTTCAATTGAGATTTTAAACGAATATTTTATGTATTGCATGTTATAAAAATGTGTGTTAAAGTTATATAAAATGTGTGTTTATATTAATTTAAATCTAATTTTCTTTGCTAATTCTTAATTACAAAATTAGCAAAATTACAAAATTAGCAAAATTACAAAATTGACAAAATTTGAAATTAGCTTAATTCAAAGTATAAAATAATAAATGAATAATTCCCATGTTCAAAATGTAAATAATGTGCTGCAAAGTTTATGTAAATAAAAAATAGATTAAGTAGATTAAGCAGTGCGCTACTATTTAATATTTTGGTCATCAAAAGAATTCATATAAAAGTTCATAAACATATCATTAGTTCAGTTGTTTGGATTAATATTTAAGGGGGGGAGGGTAAAAGCGTTGGAAATATATAATATTTTAATTATATTTCTACTTTTATGAAACGAGTTAAAAAACAAGTTAATATAACGTTTATGGTAAATGTGTATTATGTTATTATAAACATATTAGCAAATTTGCAAATACAAACCTATAATTGGAAATTTAGTTGTAGAAATTTTAAAATAAAGATAAAGGTGTATTTTTCTAATAAACTATTGTGAATAAAAACTTATTGCTTTCTGAAATGCAAATTAGACAGCATATACAACTTATGAAACCTCAATAAATATTTCTTAAATAATATTACATATATTTTAATTGAATTTTTATTTTGTTTGCAAAAAAAGTTTTAAATAGAAAAACTTACATGACAACATGATATGTAACTTTGACATGTTGTTTTGACAACATGTTAACAACAATGACAACATGTTAAGGTTTTTGATACATTGAAATTTTTTCAGTTTCGCAAATTTGTCCAGTCAAGTTGATAAATATATAAAAATTTGTATTTCAAAAAGAATAATGTTTTTGTTCACAATAATTTATTAGAATAATGTATAATTTTTTTTTTAATTTTAAATGGTAAAACAGCTGCAACTCAACTCCAAATGTAGATTTTTCTTTAGAAAGTTGAAAACATATCAATAATACTATATTGCATATAATAAAATAAAACATATATGCTCTACCTTTTCCTCTTAATACACTTTAAAATAGTTTTGAAAATTTTTTAATGAGTTTGAAAAATAAATCTGACATTTGGAAAACTAATCTAAAAACATATTTCGCTAACACACAAATATTATTAGTTATTGTCAAACAAACTCATAAATACTAAGCAAAACTAAAAACTTTTAAGCAAAACCAAATCTTACACGAAGAATCAAACCAACCATAAGTATCATTTAACTTTCAGAAAGAAATACCCTCTTGGATAAAGAACAGGTTCATTTCTTAAGTGTCAAGTCCTCTGAAACATGCAGGGAGTTCAGAATAGTTGAGATTTCTATTCTTTATTTATGCGTTATTTTATCCCAGTTATTTTAGGCTGGAGTTCTCATACCTCTCGCTTTTACTGCAAGTGTCTTGTATCTCTTGCTTTATGACTCCCAGTGGCCCACTCTAATAACACCCGTTGGTAGTAACTTTTTTTCCCGAAACTTTTTTTTTTAACGAAAAAAGTTTTATACCTAAGAATTTCCTACAGGGGAATGAAACTTTTATTATAAAGTCTGAGGGCGATATCTTGTTATTTAAGAGATAGGGTCTGACTTTTTGTGGGTTTTTTCCCAAACAAAAGTTGTTTTTATGTCTCAATCGGGTGCGTTTAAAGGTTTCGGATTAGAGTAATTTGGTAAGAGTTGTGATTGTTCTTATGTTTTTATACAATCTATTATTTTAGACATTATAATTTCTTCAGACTCAAAACTATACTGCTATTTTTAACATTCTTTTGCGTTAAAAAATAATAAGAGTAAAACATAGAACAATATTTTATAACAGAATTTGGGTGTGAAACGGCACGGGCAGAGGGTTTACATAAAATGTTACATCAGCAAAGAAAATAAATAGGAAAGGGTCGCCAACGGTAACTTCATCATCAGGGAAAGAAATGCAAGCTGTTACGTCTAATTACGTGATCCCCCCAGCAAAAAAAGTCAGCATAAAACCTTCATCAAAATTGTCAAATTGAAGGTTTATTGAAGGTTTTATGAAGGATATTGAAACAAAAAACTGCAGTGTTTTTGAAGTTTTTAATTTTCCTGCATAAAACCTTTAAAATATCTGCATTTTCCCTTCATTATTGAAAATTGAAGGTTTTTTGCAGTTTTTATGAAGGACATTGAAACAAAAACCTTTAATTTTATAGATCTTCAAAAAAACTGCAATTTTCCTGCATAAAACCCTCAATTTCAAAATTTTGATGAAGGTTATATGCTGACTTTTTTTGCTGGGCCGTCCCCATATAGTACTTTTTTTTTCAAAATAAAGTTTTCGTTGCAGGAAAAAAATATACAATTTCAATATTCCATTCGTCCTTCAAAGGGTTAACGGTCCAATGGTTACTTCTAGAACTGTATTATCAAACATTGTGGTTAAAGTAAAGAATAAGAGAGCCATCTTCCAAAGCCTCAAACTTGCGTAATATGTTTTAAACTAATTTTATCATTTTCTATTTCGTAATTACTAATTATTTCATATGTATAGAAATATTTAATTTTCATATATTTCGTTATCGTATAAATTAGAAACAATCGCCAAAATGACGATTAAAATATATTTTTTTAACACCTCCCATTGGTTTAATCTACAGTTAGTAGCTCCTCCCACTTGTTTACATAACATTGATATTAGTATTGGAAATGGAAACCTAGGCATCCCACACCAAAGTGGTCGATGAAAATGTATTTGCTGGATGCCCCTTATTCTTTACTTTTACCCAGACATTAACTTCTCTCCACCTTTCAAAAATGCAAATGGTTGTCATTGTCATTAAAAAATATATATTTTAAACTATCAGTTCCTAGATTCCTTTGACAAAAGGAAAAAAATAAACGATCCTTTTTCCATCTTGGATGCAAAGTCCATATCCATACTTCAGAACAAAAGTCTCTAGTAATTAAATTCTCAAAAAAAAGAAGTTCATTTTGATTAAACGAGCAGCCCGAAGGGACTCGAATTTCTCTCATTTTGACTTATTATTACGGAATCCTGTGTCATCAGCGTCGGAAAGTGAGTTACTGGAGAATCGGAGACGAAAAAAGAACGGTTTTCTATCTGCTTTTGTGTTTGTAAGAGTTCTGTGCAGTTCTGGAGAGAGACAAAATGAAATGTCTCGGGAAAGAATCTCGCGTTTTGTTTCAAAGAGACTGTTTCTCGTCGTCTCTCATTAAATGCGTGGAAATATGAGAATCTTCAAAATGAATTCATTGGGAATTCAACGCGAAAAACGTATTTTTTTATTGTGATTTTAAAGCGACTGGGTGTTGCTGTAAGTTAGGGATTTTTCCAAGAGACAATAAGATTGTTCGCGTTTGTAATTATTACTTTAAATTATTGAATTTCTTTTCGGAGGGGAATTTATTTTAATTTTTAACTTTATAATTATGTGTAATTTTGGATTTAGTGTAATTACCGCATTGTTAACAATTAATTAAAGAAAACTTCCACTATTAATTTTTAATAATAGAACGTAAAATCTAAAATCTTTCTGGAAGGTCCTTCTAGAAGCACTTCTGTACATAAAATATTTTAATTAGAATTGGCATATTTTTTTTTCTCTTCACCTACTCTGAATTGTCTGGTTGTAGTATCTGAAGTCCTGGCAGAAGGAAAGAAAAACCTCTATACGATCGTGAAAAAGAGTTCTACCATGCGTCCTTCCAGAAGGCCGCTGTACGTTCTATCATTAAACTGAAACACAATATGCAGTGATTGACGGGACAAAAAAAACTACGTGTTCTTTTGTCGTATCTTCTTCAAATTAATCAATAACAGCATACGCTTGAGTTTTAAAAAAAGTAATTATTTCATTAGGTTACTAACTTAGGCTTACTAACTCAGCCAGGATTGCCAATGGTTTTGTAATTTTTTTTACGTAAAAAGAACGCAATTTTTTTTTTACAAAATGTAAATTTAAAACATTCGTGGAATTCTCGAACTTTTCAAAATGAGCTACTTCTTCGTTTCATATATTTTATATACTTCATATATTTCATATATTTTATATACTTCATATATTTCATATATTTTATATACTTCATATATTTCATATATTTTATATACTTCATATATTTCATATATTTTATATACTTCATATATTTCATATATTTTATATACTTCATATATTTCATATATTTTATATACTTCATATATTTCATATATTTTATATACTTCATATATTTCATATATTTTATATACTTCATATATTTCATATATTTTATATACTTCATATATTTCATATATTTTATATACTTCATATATTTTATATATTTTATATACTTCATATATTTCATATATTTTATATATTTGAAAGGGACATACAGTATGGTTTGGTTTTGGCTAATTAACGTCGCACTAGAGCTACAAAGTGGGCTATTGGCGGTAACGGTTCGGAACCTATCTCGAAGGAAAGACCCGGGAACAATGCCTCGTATTTTTGAACCATGGTCAACACCTGAGCTGCCACCCAACGCCTTCAATAGACGTCGGGACTTTGGACCCCGATCAGATTTATCGTGCACCAGTCCCGTATACACGCCGTTAATTTTTGTGGATGTTCTGGACGGCATTCTAGTATTTTTGGTAGCGAAGTTGGCAACCCTCCGATCGCAATATCACTACTTTTTAATATTCTTTAGTCTAGTCCGCGCAAAGGTTCGAACCGGGGGCTCTTTGGATTCCCAGCTGACGCCTTAATCCACTCGGCCACGGAGGCCTCGAATGGGGCATACAATGTTTGGGCCAAAGAAAGATAGACTCCACTTTTACGTAAATACTAATGTCTCATTAAAGATGGACATATAATGATTTGTGTTTTATCCATCGATTAATATTTTGTCGACTATAATATAATCCATCGACTATAATTTGGTTTTCCACAGCAAGTAAATTATTAACATTTAAGTTTTTTTCACAGACAAATTGCCTCATCTATCCTCCGTTATTGTTATTTTTCAATAATAGTCTTTTTTAATCTTATTCTGTTATTTTACAATAACAAAATAAAAGAAAGTTATTGAAAAATATAAAAATCTGCCTTAAAATCTACCGTGACATATAATACAACATACACCTTTTTCAATTAATTCACACTTACAACCAAATCACCGGAAATCGAACCCAGATGCTCAGCCCCGCAGTCCAGAACTTCATGTGATACAATACCAGGGAGACATTAAGAAGTTATAATCAGAAGAAATTTAAAAAAAAAGGTATGTTGAAACGATGGAAAGTAAAATTATAAACTTGTAATAGCTCAGTTTCTGTTTAACTAATCGATATATAAAAAAAAGAAAATATTCTTCTGAACTACAATTTTAAGAAGTTTGTCAAATTTTATTAACATCTCTTGAATATAAGCTGAGGTTAGCGATATTTATTGACATTGCTACTTTTTTTAGAAAGTATGGTTACTTGTATTTGAGTATATCTGAAGATTGTTTAAGATGCAATAATACTTAGGGGGAAAAGAGTGGTTTTATATTCTTATTCTTAATTAATTATTGTACATTGTAGGTTGGAAACCTGGTGAATAAAATAGTGCTTAAGATAAAAACTCGTCTTATAGAAACATTGCGTTACGAATTTTAAAATACAAATACTACGTTAAAATACGCAATAAAAATCCATCAAATCTGGACATGTTTCGGGAGATACATCTTCCTTCATCAGCAGAAAATCAATTTCAATCAAATCATTTTCTGCTGATGAAGGGAGATGTATCTCCGGAAACATGTCCAGATTTGATGGATTTTTATTGCGTATTTTAACGTTGTATTTGTATTTTTTAAAAAAATAATAGTGCTTACTTAGTTTTTTCAATATTTGTAGCAATACATACTTAAATTACTAATTATTTTTTAATATGGTATATATTTTCTTATACTTGAGAAATTCTTATTTCTAAGAGTCAATTTTGTTCACTTAAATATCGTCATCACAACTTTTGCCGTGATCCTTAACGACATTTATCGCAGCACAACGGTACTTTGTAACAGGTCGGAAGGCATACACAAAAGCCATTGAATTCAATCCTTCACTGAATTCCCCCCCCCCCGGACCGCACTGCTCATTGTCAATTCTCGCAGAACACCACATCAAATATATAACTGTGGCAGATAAAGGCGTCCCTTCCACGCTCTCGCATCTGATTGATTAACGACGTCGTCCCTATTATTGCAAACGCGATTGATGGAGCCGATTAATCAATCACGGAAAGGCCTCTCTTCAACCGAGATAAGGGCACCATCAATCTGAAGGAGTGTGGGCAACTATTAAAATGGGATTGTATTAAACATGGGTAAAATATTGCGGTTTTGTTGGGAAGGGATGTCAAAATTTTCGCTTTAAAGGGCCTAGACCTTATACACTGTGTTTTAATTGCAGGGTAATACTAAACGGCGTTGAACAAGAATTTATCTGCTCAGAAAACAAATCCAACATAAAAACTTCATCAAATTTTAAAAATTGAAATTGTTATACAGAATAACTGGAGTTTTCTTAAAGTTCTATTATAACATAAAAACACTGGAGTTAATAAAGGTTTTTGTTCTAAATTTTTTTTATAGCATCTGCAAAAAACTGATTTTGAAGCATTGAAATTATTGAAAGGAAATTAAAAACTTTTTTTAAAAAAAAGTTGTTTAAAATTCTTTTATAAAAACTTCATTTTTACAACTGTAATTAAGTTTATATGCTACTTTTTTGCTGAGAATACAAGTAGAAAATCAAAAAGTTGTAATAAATACAATATGTAATTGTTATTTCATACGTATTTACAAAATAAATAAACCAAATGATTCATATAAGCACGGCGTTACATGTTGCACTTTTAAATCTTTACCATTTAACATATTTTATCCTTTCTTAGATGGCGTCGCATGTCAAACGTCAAACATTGTCTGACCTATATGGTCTTCAGGAGGCCGCAGGGGCCAGACAATTAGCATGAAATTAATTAAATTTACATTCGAAAAAAAAACTAACCAAGAAGGAGTTAGAAATGTAAGCTCCAAGATGTTTTATTTAAAATCATAGAAACCGGTTTTAACAACTATAATACTAATATCAGCAATTATAATAATCTCTATGAAAATAATAACAATATTTGTAACAATAATAACATCTATAAAAATAATAACAACATTTGTAACAATAATAACATCTATAAAAATCATAATAACATCTATAATACGAATAATATCTCTAACAAGAATAGCAGCTATAATAAGACAAACAATTATAAAAAAAAATCATAATAATAATAACCTTTATAATAATAATAATATCTATAATAAAAATATCTATAATAATAATAACTATTGTAATAATAAGAACTATAATAATAATAACAATTATTGTAATAATAAGAACTAAAATAATAATAACAATTATTGTAATCATAATAACTGTAATAATAATTACAACTATAAAAATAATAGCTTTAAAACAGGCACAAAACTGCCGTAATTGCTTTTTGAAACACAACGTATCTCCTTTGATTGAGCAAACAAATAGGAACAAAAAAAACATTGAAAGCACAGACAATGTTTTACATAAAGTATTGTTGAGATATTAGTTTGATATAAAGAGTGAAATGGTCCTATTGTAACCTAAAAACATAAAATTTCACATCCTGGTGAGTGGCAAAAATAGAGGAGAAAATTTTAATTTGTAGAACTCTCTCTCACAGAAACAACTAATTTGCAGAACTATCTTTCTTCGAATTAGACTATATCGTAACTCCGAAGCAAACATATCTGCTCTAGAGATCGAACATTAGTCAAATGACATAAGGAGACATCCGCGATTGGAAATTTCTTAATAATGGTATTTCTCTCTCTATCCCGATACCCATGAAAGACATGTGCTTAGAATTGCATGCATTGGGATGAAGCGATGGTGAAATGACCGGTATCCATGGAAACGAGAACGAGCTAGTTGTTACTCTGAAAGGTCTTTCAAGGTATCGGACACTTTCGTGAAAAATCGCAATCGAGTGAATACTAATACACAACTTTATTAAGGTTTATACATTATAAAAAAAATAGATTAATGTCGAATATGATTTTTTTTAAAGTTAATTAGGTTAGAGGAATTAGATACTAATACGGGTTTTCACATATTGGTGAAAGTAAAGCCCTTATAACGCTGAACTAAAACTGTCATGTGGGATGAATCAACGTATTGCACAATCACGTGATGGAAATTGATTATTCATACTCTGAATGATTTTATTAATTGGCTGTGTAGCCAACAAGTGCCAAGCCCGGCGTAGAGTGGATTTCAGTTAACGCTCATTGGTGGGAGCAGTAATGGCATAATTTGTCCTAATACATAGTCCTACACAAGATATATATGGTTCGGATTGATAGTCTTTGCTGGTTAGTCCAAATTCTCTGTTCTTTATAGTCATTGAGCATGTAAGCGCGTAAAAGAAGCTTATTACCGTAAATTTTACGTTCTACACTCCCTCAAAACAGACCAGTCTTAGTTCGAAAATGTCGAATCCGTATTTCTGAGCAGTAACAGATCCTCTATCGATGCTATGAAGGTTTATTTAAACGAAGAAACGCCAAACTAGCACTTTAGTTGTTCTAAAGAGATCTATTTAAGTAATAAATTGTGGAAAAACAAATTCCTGATTTTTCCGATATCATCTATACGACAAGAATTACGCTGTCAACATTGTCTTCAAAATATTAAAGGAATCTCTTTCAAGGAGCCGAATTGCTGCTTTCGAGAATTCTCATTGAAAAGTACATAGCTTCAATAAAGGTTTTGTTACTGCTCATAAATACAGATTTGACAGCTTTGTACAAAGTTTGATCTTTTTTAAGTGAAGTAGTGTAGAACGTAATATTTTATTCATGTACGGTAATGCACGTCCTCACTGCGCTTACTTGTCAATGACTATCAAGAAAATGAATAAATTCCGTTGGAACGAAATAAATGTACTTAGTTTACCAAAATATTCAATCGGAGCATTTTACAAACAACTGTTTCGTCAAAAATGACAAATTTTTGTTCAAAAATAGTCATCCATCTTTAGCAGCGTAAATTAAAAAAGTATTCAGTTGAAATATTTTTTTAAAAATCACTTAAAATGAAACGAATCTAATAATCACATTTAAACAAGCTGTAAGCTTGAACTGATTCAGGATTTTTAGATAGTTACTGAAACGAAATAAAGGTGTTTGAAGTGTAAAATGATTAACTAACCTTTCAAAATAGGCAGAATAAAAATTAGGACTTCTAAACGTTTTATCCTACCCCAAAAAATTTGGACAGTAATTAGAAAAATGTTTTTAACTATAATCAATAACTTTCTTAATATATATATATATATATCTTGTAAATGACATCGACTGGGGCTTATTAAGACAATAATTTTTTTTTTATCATTATTACATAAGGTTATGAAATAATCGTACCCACATACATATATAAAGTATTTCGCAATTTTCTAATTTCAAAGTATTGTATTATGTAATTTTCTTAAACTTTTAAGTTTATATATGTATTCAAACATGGGTATTCAGTATTCTTTAATATAAGTATTCAACCATAGGTATTCAATATCATTTAATATAAGTATTTAAACGTCATTTTCCGATATTACTCAATATAAGTATTCAAATATGGCTATTCAACATTATTTAATATATGTATTCAAACATACATATTCAATATTGTTAAATATAAGTATTTAAACAAATATTCAATATTGTTAAATATAAGTATTTAAACATAAATATTCAATATTATTTAATATAATTATTCAAACATATAAGTACTCAAAATTGACTTAGACTATTAGCTTTCAAATAATCCAATAAAAAAAATTCTCTAAAATAAAAATATTTTCTAGAATGTCAAAACATATATTTTATTACCCTCATATTTATATTTAAATGCTTTTAATACGCTCAACAACTCAACTTATTTCATTCCCACTCCACAACTTGTTGAAAATTCATAATCCGATTACTTTTGAAGACAAAAAAAAAATTAAAAATCGAAAATGGTGGGGGGGGGGGGGGTATTCATTTTGAAAAGCAACACCCCCTCCAACATCGAACAAACGAAACAGATTAAAAGCTTATCCACAAAACTCCATTCAGTCCATTTGTGTGCGCCCAGTGCTCGTCTTCCATCCGCCTTCGCACGCCTCGTTAAGCTCTCATCGGGGTTCTGGAACGCTTCCAAAGGATACGCCGGAGCAGTTTCGGGAAAAGATCCGGGAAAAGGACCCGGGAAGGCGGAACAAACTCCTTTTGTGGGAACATGTTGAGGGGAATTTCGTTCCTTTTTTCCCGGGAAAAACCGCAAAGGAGGGTCGTAAATTCTCACCGGTTCCTCGTCCCCTTCTTCAACAAGTTAGAGATTACGAGTTTCGGATTGCTCAGGAAAATACATGCAGGGAGAGTCTCGGTGGGGGGTAGGAGGAGGGGGGGTGCTTGACGAGATTTGAGTTGTTTGTAACGAGTTTTGTGTGATGAGGGGTTGTTCTTAAATTATGATTTGGGGGTAACATACATCTGCGCATATATATTTAGCAGTTTTTAACCAATTTCAGGCATAGAGTAATGATACAAATAGAGGAATAAAAATGCTGATTTCCGTGTGTCCATCATTGAAACCACATGATATGTGGAAATGCCAATTCATTCATGCGCCAATATTACTTGGCAGGCCTTGGCGACTCTAAGAACTAAACGAGATCGAAGTATTGTAATATGGTTTTGTGTTTAATTTTGTATTTAAATATATATATTTTTTTAACGAGTGGCACAATTTAAGGGAGTTTAACAGATATATTAAGGTGATTTTTCTTACTTTGTAGTTTTGAAATAATTGCATTACGTTTTTATTTAAAAAATTTACCATAAGCGAAGTTCTTTCAGTTGTTATTTTGTGTACTTCAATAAGAAAATATGAACAATAAAACCTGAGAAATATAAAGAGTTTCGCTTCTTCGAGTATTGAACACAAATAAAATATTTTCGTTTCGTTAATGAAGAGGAAATATTTAGCGCATAGTGTTTGAAAATAAGTAAATACGTACATATATGTTAAAAAGTTGAACAGAACTCCTTATCACCAAAAGAGAAGAAAGTGCGCCAAATTTGAAACTCCTGCAGATGTCTGACGCCAAATGTGGCAGCGCTATAACCACGTAATGTGAGTTTTTCTTTTCAATGTTGACACCGCGGCCTTACGAGAGTCTGGTATTGAAGGCGCTCTCTATTTAATATTACAACTCTCTGATTTCAGGCACCAAATCAGCATCAAAAATCAATCTAAAAAATCATTTATTTTATCATTTTAAATGACCTTCTTTTTTTCGTTTCTTTTTCTTTTTGCAGTTGTAGTTTCTTTACAGGCACTAGCCCAATTGCGGCCGAAGGGAGCCGGGTTACCATATTCTCAAAGAAAAACACAATTGTCTGTCGTCCAGACTAAAGGTTGCCGTGGGCCGCAATTGGAATTTTCCTTCTTTGCATTTCTATTTTATGTAATTCTATTTTTTGTATTTCTAATTTCGGTATTTCCAATTTTGGTATTTCTAATATTTGTATTAATATTGTTTCCTATTTCAATCTTTTGTATTTCTAATTTCGGTATTTCCAATTTTGGTATTTCTAATATTTGTATTAATATTGTTTCCTATTTCAATCTTTTGAATTTCTATGTCTTACACGTGTGTAAGTTCTGAGACAATTTAGATATTTTGTTGTTGTATAGAAAACGCGTCAACTTGGGATTTAATGCAATATAAGGTCTGTAATATAAGGCATTCAATTATCAAAAACTCGTAATTAACCAGAATTATTTTAACCATTTTTTCATTTATCAAATTTCTAAAGGTAGGAAAAGATCACGATTAAAGTTTGTGTTTATAGTAGATATAGATTCTTTTATACACTAATTTGATTGTTTTACTAGCTTTTTATCATGATTTGTACTGTTTATTAACGCTTAGTGTCATATTGTTTGTGGTAGATACCACTTGGCACAAGATCGTACGTTGGGGGTACAAGTTAAAAGGCGTTACCTTAGGTGTGAGTTAGATGGCCCGAAAATGATAAATTACACAGTCAAATAATAACAATAGCATAACTTTTATTATTTATTAACATAAATACGCCAGATAAGCTTTCGGAACAATAATGGTACACACAAATCAATCCAATACGGAAGCAATGTCCAACTGGAGTTTGGGCTGGTTGCAGAGGTTCGATAATTACAATCACTTACGTGAAGACTGCTGGGAACAGCAGAGGACTGTGGACAGACGGAGGCGCACCCGGACAAATGACGGCGCCAAAAGATCTTCAACATTCGGGATACCACAACTCCATAAGAAACGCCGTATTCTTTCTATTCTCAACATACAACCACTAACCATGCACAATTGATACGCTCTACCTCAAATATTATGACAAGACTGGTAGGGTGAAACTCTTCGTACATTATTTTACTACTGAATACGTGACCGCCTGCATAAATAATGGCCACTCTTTCAAAACCACTCAAGCGTTTTATAGCTAACCTGCACCGCGGCACCGCCGCCAGGTGCGCAAATCACGTCGCGCGCAATCACCTGGCGCGCAAATCAGGGACAACGTCACACTTAGTATTTTTGACACATTATGTAACTGATACTAATACATTTTCAGTAATTTTATATAATTCTAGTGTGTTTACTGCAGTATAGGTTTACTACAATCTAATGATGGAAGTAACTACAGTGTTATTGTTAAAATTGTATTTAAACTATTTAGTTAAAATCTAGATATTCAAGGTAACACTCACGTTATTCTTTACTATGCGTAAAACAAAAGTTAGTTATGCTAATTTTAAAATAAGTCTGAAGTGATTAACATAAAAAAGAAGAAACTGAAATATTTGCTTTACGTACTGAATATAAATAATTTTATTGACAATAAAAATATGTGTCATCAAAAGGGTAAATAAAATATAAATTATTTATCCTTTTTACGTATAACTAAGAACATATAATATATTTACGTAGATGTTTACAACATGTAATTTTTCTTCCTACACAAAAAATTGAAAATATACAGGATGCAAAATTACAACGTATTAGATATTTAAATTAATAGTCCTCAATAACACCATCTAAAACAACGATTTTATAACAGAAAACTGTAAACTCGAATGACTTAATTAGCTTTACTCATATTATTTTACATAACTATGACTTTAAATGGGTCCGGGTACCGCGGTCATCGGCAAAAACTTGATATTTCAAGATTGAAGAGAACGACGCACTCAACAACTTTTTCTTTACTAAAATCTTTTAAAAAATTCTTTTAAATCATATGTAGAAAAATTTTATTTATTGGAAAGTGACGATTTGTCGAATCACTATGAAGCCAAAATATAACTCTAAAGTTCATTCGCAGCACAGAAAACTTAAGCAAGTGGTAAGAGCAGTTCAAGACAAACGAAATGGCACCAAGAAGTCTAAACTTATGAAAAGTGTGAAGAGTCAAGTGCTTACCACATAGGCAAGAAGTTTCAGACCGACCAGGTGCGCATACAAAGTATTCACGAACCAACCCTACGGTGCAGTGAGGACTGTGCCTACCCAATGCTCTTTATGCATTATCATTCATTAAAATACTTGTAATAAGCATTCTGCATTTTCAATGAATTACATTCAGTACAAAACAGTATCACAGTCGATTTCTGAATCCCCAAAGTAAAATACACAAAACACATCCCGTACTTTAAGTACCTCCAAGAACAGTAATCATCCAATACGCCCATTCCCCAAATCGCGACATAAACATTCTTTTTTACTTTTCATACCCAGCAATAACATAAGAAACCCCCTGAAGCAAAAGAAACGTTCGCATAACGAAGAGAAATAAACGCATTCGAAGGATTTATACGAAACCATCCTTCGCAAGAGACAAGTCTTTATTTCCCATTTGCCCAACTTATGAATGTTTCATGCATCGGTTTCTGCAGCGGTCGTTCACCAAGAGGATTTACGCGGATATGGGGACGAGGTCTGGCGATTTTTACCTTTAGAACAATCTCTGTTTTTGAGAATATTTTTCTCCTTTTTTTTTGTCTCTCTACCTATCTCTTCATAATTCTCTATCTATATCTTTATAATTCTATACCTATCTAGTGTTAAATAGTATTTCTCCATATCAAACTCTTTTTATTTCTGTATCGGAACCGGTGTGTATAACAATCTCTGTTTTTGAGAATATTTTTCTCCTTTTTTTGTATCTCTACCTATCTCTTCATAATTCTCTATCTATATCTTTATAATTCTATACCTATCTAGTGTTAAATAGTATTTCTCCATATCAAACTCTTTTTATTTCTGTATCGGAACCGGTGTGTATAACAATCTCTGTTTTTGAGAATATTTTTCTCCTTTTTTTGTCTCTCTACCTATCTCTTCATAATTCTCTATCTATATCTTTATAATTCTATACCTATCTAGTGTTAAATAGTATTTCTCCATATCAAACTCTTTTTATTTCTGTATCGGAACCGGTGTGTATAACAATCTCTGTTTTTGAGAATATTTTTCTCCTTTTTTTGTCTCTCTACCTATCTCTTCATAATTCTCTATCTATATCTTTATAATTCTATACCTATCTAGTGTTAAATAGTATTTCTCCATATCAAACTCTTTTTATTTCTGTATCGGAACCGGTGTGTATAACAATCTCTGTTTTTGAGAATATTTTTCTCCTTTTTTTTTGTCTCTCTACCTATCTCTTCATAATTCTCTATCTATCTCTTTATAATTCTCTACCTATCTAGTGTTAAATAGTATTTCTCCATATCAAACTCTTTTTATTTCTGTATCGGAACCGGTGTGTATAACAATCTCTGTTTTTGAGAATATTTTTCTCCTTTTTTTTTTGTCTCTCTACCTATCTTTTCATAATTCTCTATCTATATCTTTATAATTCTATACCTATCTAGTGTTAAATAGTATTTCTCCATATCAAACTCTTTTTATTTCTGTATCGGAACCGGTGTGTATAACAATCTCTGTTTTTGAGAATATTTTTCTCCTTTTTTTGTCTCTCTACCTATCTCTTCATAATTCTCTATCTATATCTTTATAATTCTATACCTATCTAGTGTTAAATAGTATTTCTCCATATCAAACTCTTTTTATTTCTGTATCGGAACCGGTGTGTATAACAATCTCTGTTTTTGAGAATATTTTTCTCCTTTTTTTGTCTCTCTACCTATCTCTTCATAATTCTCTATCTATATCTTTATAATTCTATACCTATCTAGTGTTAAATAGTATTTCTCCATATCAAACTCTTTTTATTTCTGTATCGGAACCGGTGTGTATAACAATCTCTGTTTTTGAGAATATTTTTCTCCTTTTTTTGTCTCTCTACCTATCTCTTCATAATTCTCTATCTATATCTTTATAATTCTATACCTATCTAGTGTTAAATAGTATTTCTCCATATCAAACTCTTTTTATTTCTGTATCGGAACCGGTGTGTATAACAATCTCTGTTTTTGAGAATATTTTTCTCCTTTTTTTGTCTCTCTACCTATCTCTTCATAATTCTCTATCTATCTCTTTATAATTCTCTACCTATCTATTTATAGTGTTAAATAGTATTTCTTCATATCAAACTCTTTTTATTTCTGTATCGGAACCGGTGTGAATAACAATCTCTGTTTTTGAGAATATTTTCCTCCTTTTTTGCGCATACAAAGTATTCACGAACCAACCCTACGGTGCAGTGAGGACTGTGCCTACCCAATGCTCTTTATGCATTATCATTCATTAAAATACTTGTAATAAGCCTCTGCATTTTCAATGAATTACATTCAGTACAAAACAGTATCACAGTCGATTTCTGAATCCCCAAAGTAAAATACACAAAACACATCCCGTACTTTAAGTACCTCCAAGAACAGTAATCATCCAATACGCCCATTCCCCAAATCGCGACATAAACATTCTTTTTTACTTTTCATACCCAGCAATAACATAAGAAACCCCCTGAAGCAAAAGAAACGTTCGCATAACGAAGAGAAATAAACGCATTCGAAGGATTTATACGAAACCATCCTTCGCAAGAGACAAGTCTTTGTCTACCTATTTTATTTGATACTAATACATTTTTGGTATCAAAAACAGACACACCGGTTCCTTTTTATTTCTGTATCGGAACCGGTGTGTATAACAATCTCTGTTTTTGAGAATATTTTTCTCCTTTTTTTGTCTCTCTACCTATCTCTTCATAATTCTCTATCTATCTCTTTATAATTCTCTACCTATCTATTTATAGTGTTAAATAGTATTTCTTCATATCAAACTCTTTTTATTTCTGTATCGGAACCGGTGTGTATAACAATCTCTGTTTTTGAGAATATTTTCCTCCTTTTTTGTCTCTCTACCTATCTCTTCATAATTCTCTATCTTTCTCTTTATAATTATCTACCTATCTCTTTATGGTGTTAAATAGTATTTCTTCATATCTTTTTTTATATCGGAGCCGGTGTGTATAACAATTTCTGTTTTTAAGAATACTTTCCTCCTTTTTTTGTCTCCCTACCTATCTCTTCATAATTCTCTATCTTTCTCTTTATAATTATCTACCTATCTCTTTATGGTGTTAAATAGTATTTCTTCATATCGTTTTTTATATCGGAGCCGGTGTGTATAACAATCTCTGTTTTTGAGAATACTTTCCTCCTTTTTTGTCTCTCTACCTATCTCTTCATAATTCTCTATCTATCTCTTTATAATTATCTACCTATCTCTTTATGGTGTTAAATAGTATTTCTTCATATCAAACTCTTTTTATTTCTGTATCGGAACCGGTGTGTATAACAATCTCTGTTTTTGAGAATATTTTCCTCCCTTTTTTGTCTCTCTACCTATCTCTTCATAATTCTCTATCTTTCTCTTTATAATTATCTACCTATCTCTTTATGGTGTTAAATAGTATTTCTTCATATCTTTTTTTATATCGGAGCCGGTGTGTATAACAATCTCTGTTTTTGAGAATACTTTCCTCCTTTTTTGTCTCTCTACCTATCTCTTCATAATTCTCTATCTATCTCTTTATAATTATCTACCTATCTCTTTATGGTGTTAAATAGTATTTCTTCATATCAAACTCTTTTTTTTGTTTTTTTATCGTAGCCGGTGTGTTGCTCAGGTGGTTTAGTCTGAGACTCAGCACCGGAAGGAGTGGGTTCAGTTCCCAATATGTGCGTAGAGATCTTGTACGCTGTAAAAAAAGGTACTTAAAAAATGTGTACCTGAATATACTCGTTTTTCTTTGACTACAATTGCATCGTAAATGAGCGATGACGTACTCAAATTTAATTAATCGTACTTTCTCAAAAATAAGCAGTGTGATTTAATATTGCTCTTATCAGCTTCTGTTCAAGCCATCTTAATAAAGCGACCTGATAAACTTAAAATAGTTGTTCAGGAAGTATGGTTTTCTACATTATATGATGTCGGTTGCTTTAATGGAAACTGAATTATTACAGCTCAATTATCTTACTTGTCATTCTTTTTGAATACTTTTAACATTTCTTCCGTTTATAACTTCTTCACGTCGCCCTGATAGTACAACCGATAAGTATTGGGCTGCGGTGCCTGAGGACCTGGGTTCGATTCCCTTGGTTGTAATTGCTGATATTTACTAAAAGTAATTTATGAAGGCAGCCTATGTAGCCAAACAACTGCTAATTTTATTCATTGTACTCATTTTTGAGTACATACTTTTTCAAAATTTAAACATGTGTATTCGGAGCTATGATAAGCATCGAATGTAATCGAAAATGAGTACATTTTACTTATTTTTGAGTACCTAATTTTAAAAGTGTAATCGGAGGGTAACCAGCTCTGTACCCTATGAAAACAATTCGGTGTCTAGGAGACTGCTGTTCGTTAAATCCATTGTCTTCACTCCTATCCAAGTTGCTCAGTGTGCCAACTCAGGTGTTGTTCTCGTCATCTGACCATGATTATAAATTCCTAGTAATTGTTTCCCGTTTCTTCTTTCAGGATAGATCCCAAACCGTTGCCAAAACCACATTATGTATAGTTCGAAGTATTTTCAACCGGCCAACTAACCAACTGTCTCTTTACCACTTATAACTAAAATTTTGTATATTTCAATTTATATGTACATTCATCAATGTCCTAGTGCACAAATGTGTTGAGTGCATTTTTTGTGAATTTTAGATTAAGAGCTCGTTTGAATCATCAAATTATAACCTATAATCCTAATTGGGACAAGGGAAAAACAATTATTTTAATTGGAAGAAATCCCTGACAATTTTTTTTTCATTCTTTATAACGATGCTACAAATTTTCAAAAGAATGCCCTGACAATTTAGTGAGCGTCACTTTGTTGTTTTCATATATTTTCTCATTTTCAGTTCTCTTTCTTTCATTTTCCCTTTTTTGCGTTCTCCTACTGGTTTTGGAGATACATTACTTTATTATTCTTTCATTTCAAGATTTTTGTCTCTTCAATTGTACGTCTAATTTGTTTGTCATTTTGCTTATAATTACCCATTATTTCTAATGATATATCGTTTTAAAAAAAAAAATTCTTACTCTTGAACTTGTTTTAGAAGAAATTTACATACTACGAATCGTGCGAGATATTTTGATCGTAATATTTTTCTCAGTTCTTTTGTTCTATTACTCTCTGCTATCTTGTTCTATTTCTTCCTGTTCTATTTTTTGTTCTGTTATCTTTCTTCTTTTTCTCATTCTTTTAATTATGTTCCTTTCTGGTTTTTTTTTGTTGTTATCTTTCTCTGTCTGTTCTCTTGCTTTTAAACAACTCTTTATTTTTTATTCTAAATACACACCTTTCTCGTTATGCATAAATATATTGTTTTCATCTATCTATATAACAACTTACTTTCTAGATATGTATGTTATAGTTTGCTTTCAAATTTCTTATACAGTGTTACAATTAGTTTAAAGTTTATAGCAAAGAATTACATTGATTGCGTCTGACTTTCCCTCTCTCGCTATCTCTATCTCGTTCTCTATATCTCTTGCCCGCTTTCCCGCTCTATCACTCTCTGTCTGTCTCTCTCACTCGCTATGTCTATCTCGTTGTTCAAGATTTACATATCTCTTGCTCCCCCCCCCCCCCCCCCCTTCTCACTTTATCATGCTGTTTCTCTCTGTGTCGCACTCTCTCGATAAATAACTTCTATTCGAAATTTAACTCTTTGCGCTCCACTGTCAATTATCAGATGACAAAAGTATACATATGTTCTTTTGTTTACCAGTGATTCCACATGAGCGGAAACAGCATGATCTATAAACAAAATAAAGTTATATTTTCTTCAACTTAGTAACACGCTAACTTAAAACCGGAATTAAATTTGCATCATACAAAAGTGACAAAGCTCAGGCATCAAATATTTTGAAGTCGAATTTTATCCACACTAATTCCAACATGTGTTAAATCTATCCAGATGGAATTTGACAAGCTTAGAAATGTAGTATATAAAAATTACCCATTTCGTGTCAATATGTAAATTAGGAACTGATTATTAAATGTTACATATAACTTCCCAATATTTGGTAAATTTTTTTAATGTTATGTTATACTTTGTTATGTTTTTCAATGTTGCACTTTGTTATGTTTATCTGCACATAAATTTTTACTGTGAGCACCTATTTTAACAATTCTTTAAACTATAGAAGGCTATTCCAAAGAGGTTTAATTCATCTCAATATTTCAAAAATATTTGCAGTTTTTACTAATAAAAGGACATTTGAAAAAATAAGTATTATTAAGTATTTTTCATGAAACTAAATCCTAGGCTTCTTTATGTCTATGGCATAAAATTTTAATTAACCCCCTTTAAATTAAAGGGTATTTTTACTAGTAATTAAGTTAAATATTCGCATATTCACTATCTAGTAATGATTTATTAGCTAAGTTTGAAAGCTGCACTATTTCGGCAACATAACTTTTGTTTCAAAGGACTGAAAGGCATTCATAATATCTCCCTCCCTTCCTAAGACAATCTTTGAGATTCTCCGGGTATTATTCATCCCCTATAGTCAAACAAAAGCCAAAGGCTATTCGTATCTCATTCAGAGGAATATGGCCATTCCATAGTAGAAAGGATATTTAAAATATATCTCATATCTACCGAATCAGAGTTCCTGAAATTGAAAAGTATCATAGAGTAAATTTTCATAGAGAGTCCCCTTCTCAGAGTAAATCAAACTTTTGGGTGCATATTGATATCTCGTCTGACTTTTCTAATGATTTAGTTTCCTTACAAACATTTTTTTATTATAATTTTATGCTTAGGTGACCTCAAAACGAAGTACAGAAATTGTAAAGTTGTTTTGATTTCAAGAAAATATAAATTGTGATTTTAAACCAAACGCCTTAAAAACTTACAAAGCCTTATAAAACATACAATTTTTTTATAAACACGTCTTTTAAATTTTAACAACGCAATGCAAATGAAAAAAAAACTGGTAAGAGAGATTACATAACATTACAAAAGTAAGTTTTTTTTTTTATTTCCTCTCCAGAGATACAACAACATTTCACGTTAACTGCACTATCAGAAACTTGCATAAAAACTGTATAAATGAAACCTGAATTTTGTTCTAAATATCTTTATAAAACATGCATGTTTTTTTTAAAAAACCTACATTTGACATTCAATTATTTTGATGCCGAATTTTTCAGCATAAAACCTTCATTTTCACAATTACCATGAAAATTTTATGCTGATTATTTTAGCTGGATGCTAAATCATTAAACACATATATAAACAACTTTCCACTTCAACTGTGTTCAATTTTCTATAAAACTGCTACGGAGATGCGACTCCAGTTAGTTATTAAAAAGTTATATTTAATGATATGTTGCGTGATAAATATGCCAATTTCCCTAGGAGTAATAAGAAGACGGCTCATAGACAGAAAAGACGTTTATAACTTTTTACGTTTCGTTTAAATTTTTTGCAGATTTCATTAGTGTCAATTAGAAAAGCACCTTAAAAAAGTCGCCATGACAGTTATGAAAGCCAATTTTAAGCAAGTCATAAAAAAAATTAAACAAAAGCAGCCTTCAATTTTGACTCTAATTATATTACAACACCTCTTGGAACCTAATTAAATTTATTCCAAATTACGATGTTATAATATTATCAGTTTTTGAGATATTGTTTACACACGCATATAAACAATGATTTTTATTATAAAATCAGGGGTCTCGGCCCCTTACTCCAAAACTCTCGTCCACCCACGGGGCCCAAATGAAGGAGCTCTAGTACGCAAAGGAAATTTTATTGAAATAAAACACTTGCCAATTTCTTAAACTAATATATGAAAAACAGAAAAATTAATTTAATTAGTCATTGCTTTCTTTTTTTAAACATTTAAAGCAAAACTTCTGACAAAAGCATACACCTAATGATGCAAAATTGCAGTAAAAAATTGAATCTTTCCCAACGATTCAAACAAAAAGAAAATCGTAAAACGGAACATATTATACAGTTTAAATATATTTCATTTGAAAGGTTACATTCCATTCAATAATGTTGTTTATTAAAATGAATACATTTTTATTTTTGATGTGTTTATTGCGATTGAGAAAAAAATGATCGAACAATATTCGAATTTTAAAAGTTTATAACTTGAAAAATAATAACTTTTTTTTATGGTAAATGCATTCAATATGATATATGGTTATACTTTTCAACCCAAAATTTTAATTCTGAGATGTTAGGTTCTATATGTTTTTCCTGATACAAAGCAAATTCTTGCATTTTTCAATTTTAACATAAAATAGTTTATAACATCAGTGTCCTCTTACAACAAAAATATTATCCTCGTATTCCTCAAACAATTCTAAACAAACTTAATAAATTTTAGAATTAACTGATAGTTACTTTTTAAGATATTACTCAAAATATAAAAGAGATGAGAGCTTTGCTAACACCGGTAGCAATATATATTTTTTACAATTGAGATAATATATTTTTACACTATACGCCATTTTTTGAATTAATACGTGTAAAAACATTGCTAATCTGTCTTTCAAACGATCAGCCGAGATTGAACAAATTTTACATTCATTTTAAAATGTTTTGAAAACATTCCGAAAACCGCCAAAGCTTATTAGTTTAACTGGTTTTTTTCTTATATGTATCATAAATTTTTATTAGTAAATTATGATTTTTTTTTCTTCATTGTATAATAAAAATGAAAGTTAAATTAATGAGTAGTACTAATATAATCATTCAATTATCTCGTTTGCCGAATTTTCAGATACAAATCGTTTTTAATCCAGCTTACTCATTTAGGGTAGGTGGATTAAAGTACACATGGGACAAAAATACGCAGTTGCGTTTTGAAAAAAAAATTACTTTAATGAGCCGACCGCCACCTGGTATACTTGTCACATCAGTGCCAGTTGTAAATAGGAAATACATAAAGATGTGGAAATGTTTAAAATACAGAAATGTATCTTGAAGCAACAAAAATTAGATAGGTCAGTATTTAACAGTTTTTGGTGTAATATATTCCATATTTTATTTAAATATTTTAAAAAGCTGAATAGAGCTGTCAGTTTTGCAGTTTTTTCGATTGGTATTGATCCATTGCACCTTTTGATGCTTCAAATAAACTCTAATGTTTCCGTAGTTCACTTACCTGCAGAGTCGAGAATAAACAAATCGCAAAATAGGGTAAAAATACGAAATCTATTAATTCACGCTTTAACACTCTCACGACCCAAAAAATTTTCAATATGGCGAATCCAGTACTTTTCAGTTAAACGCACTCAATTATAGCCAGAAAAATATTAGAACATTGCGAAAGGTTACATTACCATTTTTCCTTTTTCCGTAATTGTTTCTTTTTTTTAATAATGTTCCCATTTTGCTCCTTTTTGATTAAGGTTCCTATTTTGAAAAAAAAAATGCTTATATTTTTTGTATGGCTCAAGAAAAATTGTGGTTTTGAGATTATTAATTTGGTGATTATTAATCTTTAAACACACTGCCTACTTTTGCCATATCGGACGAGGTAAGAGTTTATAAAGAAAGGGTTTGGAAAATTTGCAATTTTTCTTTTGATAAGTGCTCCAATGAAATTGGCTCTCTGACATAATTTAGTCAAGATTCTAATATGACTTAAAACTTCATGCAGATTCGTGGGAAATTTTATGAACAATTTTCTAAATATCGAAATATACATACTGTTATTCCTACCTACTAATTATACCAATTATTTAAGTAAAAAAGAAGGAAAATCTGACAATTAAACATTTCTAACCGGAAATTTTAATTCGACGTATAAATCGCACCACTACCACCAACATTAAATATTATAACCCTCAAAATCATTTCCGATTCAGCTTTTATTCCTCTTCATTGTTTTCATTCTCCTTTCAAACATGCGAATAATACGACGGATCCATCCGCAACCCGATCTCCTATCGACATCCATATACATCAGACTAGATGATGTCGAGCAATTGGATGTACCATGGATGTTTTTCTTCATACGCATCCATATACAACGATGGGGCCGGAATAAAGTCTACCCACGGCTGATGTTGGTCGCAGCTGCCATTAGAAGTAAGTTCTCAGTAGATCATGATAATGAACTGATGTTCGCAGAGGATATTTCTTTTTGTTTTACCCGTGTGTTTTACCGGCGGCCTTTCTATGGGCATTTCAGCAGTGTTTTGGATCATTAGGGGGGATTATTTGAAAGGTATATATAGGCCTATTGGAGCGTGTGAAAATATAAAAATTTGAAATTTAAAATCTTTTAAGGAATAAAAGTTGTCTCTGGTCTCAATTGTTTAGAATTTTCTCTCTATGCATCTCTCTATATATCTATTTCCTATCTCTATCCTGTTTTCTCTCTCTCTTTCCTCTCTCTCGTTCTCTCTCTATCTTCTATCTCTATATATTTTTCCGATCTTCCGCTATCAATCTTTTTCCTACATCTATATCTTTATCTTTTTTTCTATTTATATCCCTTATATCTATCTCTTTATCCCCTATATCTATCTCTCTATATTTTTTTCTATCTCTATATTCCCTCTCTTTTTCCTCACTCTCTCTATATATCCCCCTTTCACCCACTCTCTCCCTCTCTTTATCTCTCTCTTCTCTCTCAATCTATGTATTTCTGTATTTTTGTCTTTCTAACACTATAACTCCGTGACAAATAGCACTATTAACATATATTTAGTCTCGCTTGGTAGGACATTTTACGTCAGTTTTACGACATTTTAAACCACGAAACAAAATAAAGCATGCATGTGGTGTAGAGGAAGGGGGTGTACATAATTTAAGACAAATATTAGTTAATCACTGAATTGAACTATTAATCGGAGTGTACGAGAAATTAGTAATTAAATCAATGAATCGGTGTTTTCAGGACCTGCCAATCACCGTTGACCTCACAATTTTAAATTTTAGTATTTAACCATACATCTATGTTAAAAGATCAGTACGCCGGAACTGGAAGTTAAAAACGGCATTTAAGAAAACAAAACGAAAAATAAATATATAGTTTTCTTAAAAGAATGTAAATAGCTAGATAAAGAGAGAGAAAAGAAGATAGGAGATAAAACCATAATAAAAATTATTTAACTAAACAAACTATAGTGATTAAACAACATTAAATTGTTAAAAGCTCAAAAACGTATTGTTAAATATATTATTTTGATAACCTGTTCAAATACCTGCCTCGTTTACACATGAGAGTTTTTCTCTTCCAGGCAATTGTTGGAAATAATTCTCATCGTAAAAAAAAATGTCCGACTGATGTAACTTTGGTAGGGAAAAAGTCATATAAATCTTCTCGATATCAAAATCGTCCCTGGTGTAAACGTTCTTCGGCGTTTCTTTGGATAATTTATCTGCCTCAGACAGTAAATAACACTCATATCTAAAACGTTCTTTATATACATTTATGAAAAACTTGTAAGAATATTAAATGGTCGTGAATATTGTATAGCAAGTATTAATACATTGCAATATGTTAATATTTGAGGTAATGCTTATGAAGAAAGTTTTACAAATACGTTAATATATAAATACTACAATTTAACGTTAAGTTCAATGCTTGTACAAGTGTGCTTCCTATTAATTCAAATCCCGAATAATGATGTGATCATTGCCTTAATTGAAGTTCCAATATCCGCGGTAGGTCGAATTATCTCGTGGCTTATGACTCAATCGCAACTCCCGCATCCAATTGATGACAGTTACAGTGGAGAACGTTATTATTCAGCATCCTACTCCAATTCTCATCGTATTATTATTCTGTTCCATTGCTTAAGTTGGAACGGGAATGGGTTTGGATACTGTTGGTTTAGTGTGGCGTGTGTTAATTAAGAAGTAATTTTTTTCTAATTACACGATAAGCATTAAACTAAAACTTAAATTTTCTTGAAAAAACTGAAGATCCCAGGAAGTGTAATCTCGGTCTTGACCAGTGGTGTATTTAAATAGAGACAAATATTTCCTTTTACGTAAACATGTAATCAATATAAACACTTTTCACTCCACTATCAACTCTCAAGCGTCAACATAACGACAAGTTCTTGGTTCTCTGTTGCTTGATGATCTTGAGTTTAAAAAAAACTTGAATTTTTTTAATTTGTTCTCATACAGATCCAAAAGAGATTTTATTCCCTCCGTAAGAGAAATAACTGTTCCGCTGACAGAACGCAATTGCTAAAGCTGATCATACAGATCCAAAAGGGATTAGGATTTTATTCCCTCCGTAAAAGGAATAACTGTTCCGCTGACAGAACGCAAATGCTAAAAGCTGATCATACAGATCCAAAAGAGATTGGGGTTTTATTCCCTCCGTAAGAGGAATAACTGTTCCGCTGACAGAACGCAATTGCTAAAAGCTGGTCATACAGATCCAAAAGAGATTAGGATTTTATTCCCTCCGTAAAAGGAATAACTGTTCCGCTGACAGAACGCAATTGCTAAAAGCTGATCATACAGATCCAAAAGAGATTAGGATTTTATTCCCTCCGTAAGAGGAATAACTGTTCCACTGACAGAACGCAATTGCTAAAAGCTGATCATACAGATCCAAAAGAGATTAGGATTTTATTCCCTCCGTAAGAGGAATAACTGTTCCGCTGACAGAACGCAATTGCTAAAAGCTGATCATACAGATCCAAAAGAGATTAGGATTTTATTCCCTCCGTAAGAGGAATAACTGTTCCGCTGACAGAACGCAATTGCTGAAAGCTGATCATACAGATCCAAAAGAGATGAGGATTTTATTCCCTCCGTAAGATGAATAACTGTTCCGCTGACAGAACGCAATTGCTAAAAGCTGGTCATACAGATCCAAAAGAGATTAGGATTTTATTCCCTCCGTAAGAGGAATAACTGTTCCGCTGACAGAACACAATTGCTAAAAGCTGATCATACAGATCCAAAAGAGATTAGGATTTTATTCCCTCCGTAAGAGGAATAACTGTTCCGCTGACAGAACGCAATTGCTAAAAGCTGATCATACAGATCCAAAAGAGATTAGGATTTTATTCCCTCCGTAAGAGGAATAACTGTTCCGCTGACAGAACGCAATTGCTGAAAGCTGATCATACAGATCCAAAAGAGATGAGGATTTTATTCCCTCCGTAAGATGAATAACTGTTCCGCTGACAGAACGCAATTGCTAAAAGCTGGTCATACAGATCCAAAAGAGATTAGGATTTTATTCCCTCCGTAAGAGGAATAACTGTTCCGCTGACAGAACGCAATTGCTAAAAGCTGATCATACAGATCCAAAAGAGATTAGGATTTTATTCCCTCCGTAAGAGGAATAACTGTTCCTCTGACAGAACACAATTGCTGAAAGCTGATCATACAGATCCAAAAGAGATTTTATTCAATCCGTAAGAGGAATAATTGTTCCGCTGACAGAACGCAATTGCTAAAAGCTGATCATACAGATCCAAAAGAGATTTTATTCAATCCGTAAGAGGAATAACTGTTCCGCTGACAGAACGCAATTGCTAAAAGCTGATCATACAGATCCAAACGAGATTTTATTCCCTCCATAAGAGGAATAACTGTTCCTCTGACAGAACGCAATTGCTAAAAGCTGATCATACAGATCCAAAAGAGATTAGGATTTTATTCCCTCCGTAAGAGGAATAACTGTTCCACTGACAGAACGCAATTGCTAAAAGCTGATCATACAGATCCAAAAGAGATTAGGATTTTATTCCCTCCGTAAGAGGAATAACTGTTTCGCTGACAGAACGCAATTGCTAAAAGCTGATCATACAGATCCAAAAGAGATTAGGATTTTATTCCCTCCGTAAGAGGAATAACTGTTCCGCTGACAGAACGCAATTGCTGAAAGCTGATCATACAGATCCAAAAGAGATGAGGATTTTATTCCCTCCGTAAGATGAATAACTGTTCCGCTGACAGAACGCAATTGCTAAAAGCTGGTCATACAGATCCAAAAGAGATTAGGATTTTATTCCCTCCGAAAAAGGAATAACTGTTCCGCTGACAGAACGCAATTGCTAAAAGCTGATCATACAGATCCAAAAGAGATTTTATTCAATCCGTAAGAGGAATAATTGTTCCGCTGACAGAACGCAATTGCTAAAAGCTGATCATACAGATCCAAAAGAGATTTTATTCAATCCGTAAGAGGAATAACTGTTCCGCTGACAGAACGCAATTGCTAAAAGCTGATCATACAGATCCAAACGAGATTTTATTCCCTCCATAAGAGAAATAACTGTTCCGCTGACAGAACGCAATTGCTAAAAGCTGATCATACAGATCCAAAAGAGATTAGGATTTTATTCCCTCCGTAAGAGGAATAACTGTTCCACTGACAGAACGCAATTGCTAAAAGCTGATCATACAGATCCAAAAGAGATTAGGATTTTATTCCCTCCGTAAGAGGAATAACTGTTTCGCTGACAGAACGTAATTGCTAAAAGCTGATCATACAGATCCAATAGAGATTAGGATTTTATTCCCTCCGTAAGAGGAATAACTGTTCCGCTGACAGAACGCAATTGCTGAAAGCTGATCATACAGATCCAAAAGAGATGAGGATTTTATTCCCTCCGTAAGATGAATAACTGTTCCGCTGACAGAACGCAATTGCTAAAAGCTGGTCATACAGATCCAAAAGAGATTAGGATTTTATTCCCTCCGAAAAAGGAATAACTGTTCCGCTGACAGAACGCAATTGCTAAAAGCTGATCATACAGATCCAAAAGAGATTTTATTCAATCCGTAAGAGGAATAACTGTTCCGCTGACAGAACGCAATTGCTAAAAGCTGATCATACAGATCCAAAAGAGATTAGGATTTTATTCCCTCCGTAAGAGGAATAACTGTTCCGCTGACAGAACGCAATTGCTAAAAGCTGATCATACAGATCCAAAAGAGATTAGGATTTTATTCCCTCCGTAAGAGGAATAACTGTTCCGCTGACAGAACGCAATTGCTGAAAGCTGATCATACAGATCCAAAAGAGATTTTATTCAATCCGTAAGAGGAATAATTGTTCCGCTGACAGAACGCAATTGCTAAAAGCTGATCATACAGATCCAAAAGAGATTTTATTCAATCCGTAAGAGGAATAACTGTTCCGCTGACAGAACGCAATTGCTAAAAGCTGATCATACAGATCCAAACGAGATTTTATTCCCTCCGTAAGAGGAATAACTGTTCCGCTGACAGAACGCAATTGCTAAAAGCTGATCATACAGATCCAAAAGAGATTAGGATTTTATTCCCTCCGTAAGAGGAATAACTGTTCCGCTGACAGAACGCAATTGCTGAAAGCTGATCATACAGATCCAAAAGAGATTTTATTCAATCCGTAAGAGGAATATTTGTTCCGCTGACAGAACGCAATTGCTAAAAGCTGATCATACAGATCCAAAAGAGATTTTATTCAATCCGTAAGAGGAATAACTGTTCCGCTGACAGAACGCAATTGCTAAAAGCTGATCATACAGATCCAAACGAGATTTTATTCCCTCCGTAAGAGGAATAACTGTTCCGCTGACAGAACGCAATTGCTAAAAGCTGATCATACAGATCCAAAAGAGATTAGGATTTTATTCCCTCCGTAAGAGGAATAACTGTTCCACTGACAGAACGCAATTGCTAAAAGCTGATCATACAGATCCAAAAGAGATTAGGATTTTATTCCCTCCGTAAGAAGAATAACTGTTTCGCTGACAGAACGCAATTGCTGAAAGCTGATCATACAGATCCAAAAGAAATGAGGATTTTATTCCCTCCGTAAGAGGAATAACTGTTCCGCTGACAGAACGCAATTGCTAAAAGCTGGTCATACAGATCCAAAAGAGATTAGGATTTTATTCCCTCCGTAAAAGGAATAACTGTTCCGCTGACAGAACGCAATTGCTAAAAGCTGATCATACAGATCCAAAAGAGATTAGGATTTTATTCCCTCCGTAAGAGGAATAACTGTTCCGCTGACAGAACGCAATTGCTGAAAGCTGATCATACAGATCCAAAAGAGATGAGGATTTTATTCCCTCCGTAAGAGGAATAACTGTTCCGCTGACAGAACGCAATTGCTAAAAGCTGGTCATACAGATCCAAAAGAGATTAGGATTTTATTCCCTCCGTAAAAGGAATAACTGTTCCGCTGACAGAACGCAAATGCTAAAGCTGTTCTTGGAATGCAAAGGGTTAAAACTATCTAAGGGACACGCTATATCTAGTTTTCTCAGCAACACACATATTTAAAAAAAAATTTAAACAGTTGCAATTTGCAACAGTTTTCAAATATAAAGCACTGGTAGCAGTATAATAGCAAAACAATAGTATATGTTAAATTGTTAGTACAATATTACTTAATATACATTATATATTTGGGTATTTTAAAACGGAATTAAAATTAATAGATTTACTTGAATTATATCTAAGCAAACGTTTCCCATATTAAAGCTAAATGACTTTATAAGTACAAGAAATAGCATATGTAGGTTTACAGCTAAAATATACTTCACTCTTAAAAAGTGTACAAATACAATTATAATTATTGACGACAAACAACCGGCTCAAGTTGTTCCTGTCTATAATCTCCTAATTATTCCCCGATGAATATCTAATTTTTTCTTTAAATCAATTAATCCAGTACAATTAACAATACACTGTAAAAAGAGATAATTAAACTGTAGTACCTGAACATACTCGTTTTTCTTTGAGTGCAACGTAAATGAGCGATGACGAACTCAAAATTAAGTAACCGTACTTTCTCAAACATAATCAGCGTGATTTAATATTGCTAATCTCAGTTTATGTTCAAGCCATCTTAACAAAGCGTCCGGACAAACTTAAAATAGTTGTTCAGAAGAAAGTTTTCCTCATTATTCGATGTCGATTGCTGAAATGGAAATGAGTCATTATAACTCAATTATCTTACTTCTCATTCTTTTGGAATACCTTTTTTTACCATATCTTCTATTTATAACTTCTTCACATCGTCCTGGTAGTACAAACGGATGAGGCACTGGGATGCGGTGCCCGATGATCTTGGTTCGATTCTCGGTAAGTCTTGGTTATAATTGTTGATATTTATTGAAAATGATTTACGAAGACAACCTATATAGACAAGCAACTGCTCTTTTTATTCATTTTACTCATTTTTGAATACATGTTTTTTTTTTCAAAATTGCAGCTTATGTATTCGGAGCTATGATGAGCATTGAATGTACTCAAAAATGAATATATTTTACTTATTTTTGAGTACATATTCGTAACAGCGTAACTGTTAATTTGTTACATTTGTCGATTACACTATAATAAAAATAAGGCTTTCTGCTTTCCCGATTAAAATGGGTTTTGTTTAATTTAAATCCATGACCTCTCGTTATATCACTGCTATTAAAATCCAAACCCTTGACATTTCCTGTTTAATAACTTTGAACAGTTGTATCAAACCTCCCCTAACCCTTCTCTCTTACAAAGTATGCATATTCAAACTCCTTAATATATCTCCATAATCCATGCCTGAAATACCATGGACCATTTTAGTAGCCCTGTTCTGATTTCTCCAACAAATCAAAGTCCTTATTAAGATTACGGTGATCAAAACTGTACAGCATACTCAAGATGAGGCCTTGCCAAACCTAATCTATTCCCTATATATAAATATATTCTCCGAAAATATTTAATTAAAATAAGTTTAGGGCCAACAAACTTTTGAATAAATGATTTGTGTAGAAATGACTTAGCGAGTACTATCAATCATATTTCATTCATCATTAGTTTAGTCATAATTATTTATTCGATATCGGAATTTTAGTTGAATAAATCAATGCAAGAAAACAAAATAGACTTACAAATAAACTTGACGCCATGATGGATAATAGGAGATGATAATTATAAAAGAGTAAATAATATATTATGATCTTTTCCTAAAATATAAATTGTTTAAAAAATTGTTTTAGCAAGTATTGTCAATATATTTTTGTTTATCTGAGTAGTTCTTTTATACATATATCTGCAAAAAATACTAACTGTAAATCGCTAAATAACACGATATTATAACAAAATATTAGTATATTAGGCAATAAGAAATAACACAATAAACTCACGGATAAGAACGGTCATATAACTCTTATCTAAAAAAATATATATATTATTATAAAGTCACTTTATTTTATTGACTAGAGTATGGTGGGATAAAATGGAATAAAAATGTAATTTTTTCATTCAAAGCTACTTATCACTTTCAAAATTTTATTAATATGACACTGTTTTTGAAGTATATATGCAATAGGTTCCTTGACATCATCTTTGAATATGTTTCATATATTTTTTCAAATTAATTTAAATTGCTAAATTTTTTAGTTTTTTTTTTTTATATATCCTATTTTAACCACAGATGGAATAAAATGGGTAATAAGTGGAATTATTATATAAAATGGAATCATGGAATTTTTCATATAAAAATGCGTTATTAAAACAATTTTAGTCAAATTTGTAACTTGAATAAATAGAATACGTAACAGTCCCCAACTCTTAAAAACTCAGTATATTTAACTCAGTATATAAAACTCTGTATATAAAATCTCAATATATAATAATTCAGTAAACTCAATAATAGCCTTTCTAAAAATAAGTTAATTAGCCTTTAAAAAAAATACTCATTTTTATTATCTATTATGTTTGAAATAAAACTTTTGTTTTTATAACTTTTTGGTTATTTTGATGTTGGAATATTTTCTGTAGTTAAGTTACTTTTAATTTATTCTACAGACAATTTTTTAGTCCATTTAAAAAATTGTGTGTTCTTACAAGCCCCCAAAAATGGGCTGGTTTTGTTTGTGATTGAAATGTGGTTTTATTGATATTAATTCAAATACCCATTTTACCAAACCTTGCAAATAAATGAAAAAACGCTAAATAAATTAATTTGTTTCTAATGTTTTCATTGAAATATATTAAAAGGTTTCTTTTCTATATAAAACCAAAGAATTTTGGTTAATAATTTGAGTTTTCTAGTTTATAAAAGTTTTTAAGAGTCACACTATCGCGAGTTTTTTGTTTGTTCTTTTTTTTTGTATACTCAAACATATCTACTTTTAAATTTAGTTTAAATTACCCAGAAATGTAATTGTTTGATTAAATGTACTGCATTAAACGAAGTAGTGTTTTAAAAAAAGAAGTATATCAAAGCATAAGTTTAACAACGTATAATTTATATTTATATTCCAATATACCCACTTCACCCAACCTTAACCTATAGATTCAGTATATGTTTTTAGTGTGGCTGTTTTAGTAACACAGGTACCTAATAAATTTATTGGGATGGGAAAACACGGTCTCTGATCAATAATTTAAGAAAGAAGCAAGAAGAAAATGTTTGTGAAAATAACTCTCTGCTAAGTCATTTGGCAGCATGTCAATAGTTGGTGAAGATTGATGACTTGTTTCATGAGCGAAAATAATAGTTTATTTTATTTACGGAAGGAAAACGGAGGTTCGCAAACAAATTGTGGTTTACGAAAATATTTTATAATTAAATTAATTTCAGTTATTCTATCACATAAGATAATTCCGATTAAATCAATAATATTAATTTATCGAAAATGATGTTTACAGATGATTATTTTAATTACGAAAAACATTTATTTGGGACAACCAAAACACTTTTTTATAAAAATGGATTTGATAAAATATAAATTATTAATAACTAGCTGCTTCCCAGCAAAAAAAGTCAGCATGAAACCTTCATCAAAACTGTTAAAATTTAAGGTTTTTTGAAGGTTTTATAAAGGATATTGCAACAAAAAACTGCATTTTTTTTTAAGTTTTTAATTTTCCTGCATAAAACCTTTAAAATATCTGCATTTTCCTTCATGATAAAAAATTGACGGTTTTTTGCAGGTTTTTTGCAGTTTTTATGAAGAACATTGAAACGAAAACATTTAATTTTATAGATCTTCAAAAAAACTGCAGTTTTCCTGCAAAAAACCTTCAATTTCAAAATTTTGATGAAGGTTTTATGCTAACTTTTTTTGCTGGGTTGGCCCCACGTTGTTGGGAAACCAGTTAAAGCATATACATTTTTTTAAAAATTGCGTGAACCTCCGTCGGGATTCGAATCTGCGACTTATTGTTCCGAAGTCTCTCGCGTTACAGACTAAGCTACAAAGACATGTACTAGATCAGTGGTTTCCAAAATGTGGTTCACAAACCCCCAGGGGTTCGCGTGTCGATGTAAGAAGGTCCGCGGGGTCCCAAAATAAAAACTATTTACATGAGGTTGTATTACAATGTTTTTAGGAGTTTAAATGAAAGTTAAAAGTACAACCAGAGAGTAAAAGTAATTAAACTTATGATTATGGTGTTATCTTGTCTAAGTACCCAGCAAAAAAAGTCAGCATAAAATCTTCATCAAAATTTTGAAATTGAAGGTTTTATGCAGGAAAACTGCAGTTTTTTTGAAGATCTATAAAATTAAAGGATTTTGTATCAATGTCCTTCATAAAAACTGTAAAAAAACCTTCATAAAAACCTGCAAAAAACCTTCATAAAAACCTGCAAAAAACCTTCATAAAAACCTGCAAAAAAACCTTGAATTTTAAATTATGAAGGGAAAATGCAGATATTTTAAAGGTTTTATGCAGAAAAATTAAAAACTTCAAAAACACTGCAGTTTTTTGTTTCAATATCCTTTATAAAGCCTTCAAAAAACCTTCAATTTGACAATTTTGATCAAGGTTTCATGTTGACTTTTTTTTGCTGGGTATTTATTGGGTACATTTGTGTTCACATTCTTAGTAAAAGCTGTGTAAAAGTTAAAAGGAATTATAAGATTAAGTTCAGAATCTGTTTCTTCCTTTCATTTTCCTGTTCAAACAAAATTAAAAGGCATACATACCCAGAAAGAGGGGGAGGGGGGATTTCCATGAGAATATATGAAGAAAAGTGTCCCCGGTCCAAATTTAGTTTCAGATATGAGTCCGTGGCTTAATGCTAATTGGGAACCGCTAAAACAGTGTATAGTTATATTTTATTAAGATGTTTCTTTATGCAATATTTCTAAAATTGTTAAAATCATTCTAAAAGCTCAATGTGATTTTACAAATCCGTGCCTCAGGTGCACATCCTGAGGATGAATAGTACTCGTATAAAAATATTCAGCCTTTTATATGTAGAGGAATTGGGAGTTTTGTGATACACAGACACCCAGCAACAAAAGTCAGCATGAAACCTTCATCAAAATTGTCAAATTGAAGGTTTTTTGAAGGTTTTATAAAGGATATTGCAACAAAAAACTGCAGTTTTTTTAAGTTTTTAATTTTCCTGCATAAAAACTTTAAAATATCTGCAGTTTCCCTTCATGATTAAAAATTGAAGGTTTTTTGCAGGTTTTTATGAAGGTTTTTGACAGTTTTTATGAAGGATATTGAAACAAAAACCTTTAATTTCATAGATCTTCAAAAAAACTGTAGTTTTCCTGCATAAACCCTTTAATTTCAAAATTTTGATGAAGGTTTTATGCTGACTTTTTTTCTGGATAGGCATTTTCTTTTATTATTGATAAGAAATAAATCAAAATTATAAATTAAAAATAACATATTTAAGATAAAATTAGTGTACCATAAGTAAAAGCAAGAAATAAAGAGAAAGTAATAATAATAAAAATAAGCTAACATGAAATATGAAAACCTTATTTTCTATGTTTTGTTTTCCGTTAGTTTCCATCCTTTTAAATTAATTATAAAATAATTTGAGATATTTCATGGTCTAAGTAAATTGTATTAATAAAAAACTAATTGGTAAAAATAAAAGAAAGAAAATAATATTTGAAAATATTTTAAGTTTGAATAATAAAAATATTCGATCTATTTGTCAGTCATATCAGTAAAATAAATAATTCATTTTTATTTAAAAAGGAGTCGCTGCCTGATTGATTGTGTAACAATTGATCGAATATCAATCTAAGCTCAAACTTAGTAAATATTTTATTTAAATTTTTTATTTATTAAATTTTTCTTATTTTTGTTTTCGATATTGTAGTCTAGATTTATAACTTCTAATATTTTTCCTTGTAGTTCTAAACAGATGGGTTTTTTCTTTTTAAACCTAATAACATTGCCAACCTAATTTACCTATGAAGTTGGTTAATACCTACTTTACAGCGTTGAACAATAGCTAGAATTATAGCCAAACCACACTACATCAATTACAACCAGACTCCAACGTATCTATATAATTTTTTGTGATCATTTTTGGAGGTCCAGAACAACTTGAGCTTAACATAAAGCCATTAAAACTTTAGAAAACTAAACACTTAGACATGTTCTGTGCTACATGGGAGATTCACAACTACCACTACAATCTAGTAACGTACATTAAAATGTTTAAACTAAAAACTATTAGAGTTATAAATATATATTACACGTTTTGCATTGCAAAAACAAAATATGAAGGATTTATTATTTACAAAGTTGTTAGAATTGTAGTCAACCGAACTACAAAATTCATGGTCAGTTTCCAGCATTTTTCTAACTCAATGTGCTCTTTTAGAAGCCCTGGTCCCTCTCTATAAATGAAAGAAATGCATTGAAAGTTTAAAGACTAAGCAGGTTTAGACCCTTCTGACGGAGCTCGACCACTTAAATTGTCCATGGATTTCAAGTTTTTCTAGCAATACACATACATTTCAAATTCATTTAAATATTCGATGTTGAAATATTTAACAAATCTTATACATTGAGGCGTTTCTTAGAAGTTATATCTATTAAAATAATAAAAATTAAAAAATAAATATACATAATACACACACATTGTTAATATAAACAAACTATTTTTAGAGAGAACACAGTTTTGCAACTTAGACATTTTCCAAACCCCTAAGAGAGATAAGCATACAGTTTAGCATTTTCACGTATAGAAAAGCATGTAAAAAGGAAGCGTTCTGTACAACGTTAAAAAACAATTATAATTACAGCCAATATAAACTATGTAAATGATGACAAAATTTCGAAGTTTCCATGGAAACTTCGAAATTTCGTCATCCTTACAAAATAAACGTATTACAAAATAAACGTATTGCAATAAACGTATTGCAAAATAAACATCTTTACAAAATAAACGTATTGCGTTATTTTGTAGATTTAGAACTGAAATTGAATACTACTTTCTATACAAAGTTTTTTTTATAAAAATACACTTTAAAATATGTCCAAACCAAATAACAATAATAACAACCAGAAACTACTACATTTTTTACATACGTCCTGTGTTATTTGTAAGTCTAGAACTGCCCAAATTCAACAAACTCCAATTAAAATTTATAAAAATAAATTCGTATACCTATAATCATGCGATTTATCAATTTTACTTCTAAACCTAGAAATCCAAATATGTGGTCTAAGCCTGTACATCTCAAACTGTAACGTAGCTAAACTAAAGCGTTCTTTACAACGTCGCAAAACAATAAGAATTATGGTAAAACTGAACTTCTACGATTTTTATATACGTTTGTGTTATTTCGCAAATTCAGAACTTCCCAAATTCCACATACACCCATTAAAACTCTACAAAATAAATTCATATACTTATAAACCTAAAATTTATCAGTTTCACATCTAAAACTGAAGTTGAACGATGCCTTCTCTGCAACGTTTCAAAATACTTAGATTAACGGCCAACCAAACTACATCCATCACGGCCAGTCTCCAGCATTTCCAGAACGTCCTCTGCTACTTCATGGACCCAGAACCACCACTCAGAATCAACACCCGTCCATTAAAACTTTATAAATTAAACACCGCGATGGTTATAAACATATAATTTGCCAGTTTCCCTTCCCCAGGACCCTTGCGGAATCGCAATGCCGAATTTCACAGACAACGGCCAACGGTTCTACTTTCTGATTCCTAATCCACGCTAAAGTCCATTACGTCCAAACTAACATAATCAGAACTAAGCCCGCACTAAGCACATCTCCATGCTTCCGCACGCTTACTTTAATGCGCGAATTATTTTAATTCGCATTAAAGGGCAGTAATTACCCAAACATGATTAAGGGAACGTATACGCGGGCTGAGGCTGATTAACGCGCATAATTTATCATTGGTGTGCGTATAAGTCAATAGCGAATCCCCTTTTAGCTGGAGCGCTGTAAATTTTGAGAGTGCTCTTAAGAGCTAAGTATCCATTTGTAAATGTAAGAATTGTTCAATTATGGAATGCGAGCATTTGTCTTGAATTGGAAGAGCTTATGGGGGAAATCTTTTGGGGGTATTGTCGCAAATCTGAGATTTTTAGATTAATTATTTGTAAAACTAACAAAAATAAGCATTTTTCAAACGGACTAAATTGAAATTGTGTACCCTCTATATAATATACACGTGTCTTTGTAAAATGAATAAACAATCTATTTATAGCGGTTTCTCAAAAGAAATTCTGGAAAATCATGAACACAATTACCTCTTATAGCACGTCATTCTCCATGAAAACATTCTCTATGGAAAAGAAACTGATAATTTTTAAATATGTCGTGTTCCGCATGATTTCACGTTGGTTTGCTATGTGGAAGTATGTGGTGTCAGCCCAAATGTTACCCTCTTCATCTGACCATTATTCAAAAATACCAGAAAGTTTTTCCGGTTTTGGTTTTTGGTTTGGTTAATAACGTCGTACTAGAGCTGCACAGTGGGCCATTGGCGACGGTTCGGGGCCTATCTCAAAGGAAAGACCCGGGAACGATGCCTCGAATTTTTTAACCATGGTCAGATGACGAGGAAACACCTGAACTGGCACCCAACGCCTTCAATAGACGTCGGGACTTTAGGCCCCGATCAGATTAATCGTGTACCAGTCCCGTATGCACGCCTAATTTTTTTGTGGATGTTCTGGACGACATTCTAGTATTTTGGTAGCGAAGTTGGCAACCCTCCGATCGCAATATCACTACTTTTTACTATTCTTTAGTCTAGTCCATCGCAAGGTTTTGAACCGGGGACCCTTGGATTCCCAGCTGACGCCTAATCCACTCGGCCACGGAAGCCTCGAAAGTTTTTCCGGCCTCTCCTTCTGGAGTTCCGAACCATTGTCAATAGAAAAAAATAAAAAAAGTGAAAATGTAGCGATTTACCAGATTCGCTACGAAATAAAATAAAAGTTGTCTAAACTACTCCCACTGCCGCCGGCGTGTACACGGGACTGGTGCACGTTAACTCGGATTGGGATCCAATGCCCTGATTGGGATATTGGCGACGGTTCGGAGCGTATCTCGAAGGAAAGACTCGGGATGCCTCGTAATTTTTAACTATGGTCATATGACGAGAAGAACACATCAGCTGTCACTTTAATAGACATCAAGATATTAGACCCAGATTAGATTTAACGTGTCCGTGTCCCGTATACACGCCGTATAGAAATTGAAAGTAAGTTCAGACGCCCTAGCAAATTGTAATAAAAATTCTACTTTTACCCTTAGATTTAAATACACTAGTAGTTATAGAACGGGAACACGTAATTGACTCATAACAGGTGGGATTGTTGGATGGTTCAGATTGACTCATAACAGGTGGGATTGTTGGATGGTTCAGATTGACTCATAACAGGTGGGATTGTTGGATGGTTCAGATTGACTCATAACAGGTGGGATTGTTGGATGGTTCAGATTGACTCATAACAGGTGGGATTGTTGGATGGTTCAGATTGACTCATAACAGGTGGGATTGTTGGATGGTTCAGATTGACTCATAACAGGTGGGATTGTTGGATGGTTCAGATTGACTCATAACAGGTGGGATTGTTGGATGGTTCAGATTGACTCATAACAGGTGGGATTGTTGGATGGTTCAGATTGACTCATAACAGGTGGGATTGTTGGATGGTTCAGATTGACTCATAACAGGTGGGATTGTTGGATGGTTCAGATTGACTCATAACAGGTGGGATTGTTGGATGGTTCAGATTGACTCATAACAGGTGGGATTGTTACAGCTACTTAATGAGTAATTTGATACGGTTCAGGTTTCCATTCCGAAGGAAACCCCCACACTATCTCGTTATTTAGAACCATAGATCAAATGACAAGACCTAAGCTAGCATCCCACGCACTTGATACTGTCGAGAAGACATTTAGACCACCTCAAATTTAATGCACACCAGTTCCCACAATGAATGGGGGGGGGGGTTTGCGCGCGGATAAACAGTAACGAAACTTTGACCATGAGCTCGCTGCTCTCTCAAATTCAAGATTCTAGCCAATTATCCAATTATAATCTTATTACACTAACCTCTCGGCTGTCTTGGGCCTAAAATAGAGAGGAGGGGCAAGCAAAAAGAATTATTCAAATAGAAGAAATCTAACGACATCCCCAAGGAGTCATATCAATTCCTTGTTAACTCCGACGATATTAAGCCACTTTTCTTCGCAAACGATAGGGGACGTCTTGTTCCAGATTATCTCCCACCCCCGACTTCCTGCTCGTGGTGTATCGATTTCCGTTTTCCTTTTAACGCGGACGATCTCACAATGCATATGTGCCTTTTGTACGACAGTTTCGCTATCTGCTCATTTTCGGTAGATTTTTTTTTTATTATTTTGCGTTCATTGTTTTTATTATTTTCTTTTTTTTTTATTCCGATCGAAAGTCGGGGCGTTTTTTAGTGACTTCGAAGTCTATTGATTACATTAAAAAGTATGCAGTTTTTTGTACGGAGTCAAAGAGAAAGTATGTGTATTTGTTTTGTATTATGGTTTGAGCAAAGAAAAAAGATAAGATGTGAGTAGGAAGGCGTCACCGGATTTTCTCCTGGATTTGGGATAACAAAATCATGAGAATCTGATTAATTTTTTTCTGAAAATTCTCGTATCACGAAAAGAAATGCATTAAGATTTCTTTTAATTGGAATTGTCTTTTGAATCATTACATTCCGGTAGTCTGTTTTTTGTTCACTAGTGTATATAAATTGAATAGCTCAGGGAGAAAAGATAAAGGTCCACTTTTTGTTAAAATCTAATCTTAGCTTTCATTGTAACAATTTGTAAAACAGGAAGTACAATAGTTATTCATTAGAAAAAAATCAAAAATTAGATTTCAGTGTATGTTTATCATACATGAAACTTTTTTTTTTCGAGTTTGGCACAATCACTCTTGTTGAAAAATTATTGTTTTTCCCTTGACCCTAGGAATTTTAAAATGCATGTGCTACCGTCAAAGTGCGAAATCCAGGCATTCTATAGAATGTCTGACGATTTCAGGCAAAGTATGAAATAAACGAATTCTTTTAATCTATTATATACCTTGCCAATGACTATAAAATACCTTATGCTATATGGACATATCATGAAAGGACATTCTTGAAGCCCGTAATTATTATATAAAACTCAATTTATGTTTTTAGAATGTTAAATTTCAACAATGCAACTCCGTATCGAATAGCACGATTGAAATAACTTTTATTCAGTGATTTTTTTTAATGAATGACAAATTCTTTGTTAGTTGTTCAATAGAAAAATAAAGACCGATTCGTGCAAAATCTTGAAAATTCAAACTGGAACCCTTTCTTTAGCAGTCGTTGTGGCATCGGATAATGGCACATAGCTTTTTTTAAAAAAATAGTTGGTCCCCCTATCGGTGCCAAAACTGACTGCCCGGAGCAAATGAGTAGCCTTAAACGACTGCTTGAAGTGACCACTAGCTTCTATTTAAAAGCAATACGCCATTACCCGGTGCCAAAATCGACTGCTTTTAAGAGATGATTCGCCACAAACGACTGCTACTCGAAGAGGATATTTTCAAACTTTTGAAAATCCCTCTTTCAAGAAGGAGCAACAAATAATTTACCAGGGGAACTTTGACCCCTCCCCCTAATAATCTAGAAACCATAAAAGTTGCGAATTCCAAATTTTAAAAATACCTGAGTTGGGAAAAATTATGAAAATTAATATATTTAGTGAACGAAAACACCAAGGTTATCCAGGGAAGATTTAGAAATTGCCCAACATGTAAGATTAAACTTAAATTCGTGAGTTCGATTTTGGAGTTCACTACACTTTTGCAGTCGATACGATACGAAAATTATCCTCATACATGATTTATTTTCAAATAAAATGCTCTGCAATAAATGATATGAATTAAAACAATATAAAAATATATATCATAGCTTAACACTGTGTACTTTAAGCCTTTAATTTTACGTAATCTATACAAAAAGAGGACAATGCCGATTAGTTGAAAAAGGGAGCTTTTAGCACTGTTTGAGTTGGAAATTTCAAATCTTTAAGATCGGAAATTTCCTCTTTAAGCGTCCAAAAACATTTGTGTGACAACCCTATGTGGAAGGATGTATTAAGAACTTTTTAACCCCCCCCCCTCCCCCACCCGCCAATGAGCCTTCAAAAACTGAAAAGAAATCAACGTTGGTCTAGGAATTTGTTGGCTGCACAGCTAATTAATAAAATCCTACAAAATATGAATAATCAATGTCCAACTTGCGTGTGCGCAAGAGGTAGCTACACCCCACTTTCAAGTTTTAGTTCAGCGTTTTAACAGCCTTATTTTTGCCGATGTACAAATATTTTCAACACGATTAACTTTTTTAAAATAATTGTATTCCATATTTATCTGATTGTTGTACTAAATACATTACCCCTGATATGCATGTGTATTAGGCTTCATTTGATTACGATTAGACGTTTGGGAAATATCACCACAAATAAGAGGTATCCTGTAATTTTGCATACCAGTGCACTATTAAGAGCATTATTTGTGAAAACCATTTAAAACTTGTGTTACGATGCTGATAAAAAACATTATTAGCTGTATTTATTTTTCATGTTCTACAATAATATATGTAATTTTGAAATATATATTTTATAATTTTTTTTAATAACGGACAGAATTAGACAAATAAAGTTTTGTATCCCTTTAGATATGCAATTATTGTAAATAAAATTTATTAAGCAAAAAAGGTTATATTTAATTGTTAGCAATAAACAGAATATTCGTCTATTTTTTTAATGAATTTGTAACAGAATATAAAACTTTAAAAATAAATAAAAAACGCTCAATTTTATACTCAAAAATGTGTCTAAAATTGTTATGTTACCATCTTTGTCAACTTTTTCCTGTTAAGTAAAACCTAACATGTCAAAGGTTGTCGGTAGTTTCAGATGAAAAATAACCTATTTCACATGAATTTCTAAATAACCATACATAATATAAGAAACATGTTTTTCCAAAAACGTCCAATGAAATAACCCAGCAATAAATTTAAAACGTTTTTGTAAGTTACTTTTGCCATACTATTCGGAACTTTATCTTATTTTTAATATGCATCCTGTGTTTGAGCTTTATTTAACGAATCGTACAAGTAGAACAGGTGGAAGAAATAAAATGCATATATATATATATATATATATATATATATATATATATATATATATATAATACAATACATATATATAAAACTCAAAATTGAGTATTTATCTTTATTAAACCTAAAATATATTTTAAAAAAAACTGGGATCTAATAGATTGGCAGGGAGTGGGATTGGAAATCTTGAAAACGTTTTCTTTTTTAGTCCCTATTTTCACATTAGTCGTGGTGTGGATGTTTTTAATGTGGGGTGAAAGCTAAAGTCTTCTTTATTTGACATTGGTTAAGAATTCCTGAGTCTCATATATCCTACAAAAAATTAAACATGTTCCATTCCCTTCGGTATGGTTGGTTGGTGAATTAACGTTTAGGGTCGTTGGTGAATTAATGTCACACTAAGCCGAGTGTGCTATTGGCAACGGTTCGGGGTCTACCTCGAAGAAAAGACCCGGGAACACTTACGCGTATTTTTAGAAATATAGTCAGGTGACAAGGTCAAAGTAGTTGCTGTGATGTGACAGTATTTTAACGAAACAACCTATCAGTCATTTCTACTTAAAACTAGTAATGTAAACCAATTTACCAAAGTGTGTACCATTGCTGAATCTCATCGTTTTAATTCTAGATATTATTATATTTATGTTTAACAAAAAAAACGTTTTGTTGATTGCATACTAAATTTTAATATACGTATTTTTGTCCTTCTAGTTGAAAAATCAGAAAATCATATGAATAAGCACAAGCTAAGGCATCATCATCTACATCCTTTTAGTAAGTCCAGAATTAAAAAAAAATATTTTACATACAAAGTAAACCGTTAACAATTTTTATCAACTTGATTATTAATTTTTAATTTACTTATATTGTTCATTAATTTACTTATATTAATATTATTTTTTTAATTATCTACTTATAATAATTTACTTTTATGAATCTACTTTGATTAATCTACTTATATTAATTTACTTTATATTAATTATATTGTATTACTACTATATTAATTATATTATATTACTACTATATTAATTATATTATATTACTACTATATTAATTATATTATATTACTACTATATTAATTATATTATATTACTACTATATTAATTATATTATATTACTGTATATTAATTTTATTTATATTAATATACTATACTTATAATAATATTCTCATATTAATATACTTATATTAATATACTTATATTAATATACATATATTAATATACTTATATTAATATTCTCATATTAATATACTTATATTAATATATTTATATTAATATACTTATATTACTACTATATCAATTTTATTTATATTAATATACTTATATTAATATACTTATATTAATATACTTATATTAATATACTTATATTAATATACTTATATTAATATACTTATATTATTATTCTCATATTAATATACTTATATTAATATACTTATATTAATATACTTATAAAAATATAGTTATATTAATATACTTATATTAATATACTTATAATAATATACTTATATTAATATACTTATATTAATATACTTATATTAATATACTTATATTAATATACTTATATTAATATACTTATATTAATATATTTATATTAATATACTTATATTTTAATCTACCTGTATTGTACACTTTGCTGTATTTTTATTTTGGAAGGATTTTCCTTGAAGAGTGGATTTTATTTAAAAAATGACTAGCAAAATATTTATTATAATAATTATTTTTCAATATTTATTTTCTGTATTACATCAGACACGTCAATGCCACAAAATATATCACAATTGTAATAATAACCCAGAATAAATATTTAAAGGCAACTAACTATAACACACATCAAAGACACTTTGGACAGAAATCGGAATAAATTTCAATCATAAATCAGTCAATTATAGCAATTTTCAAAATTCTGTTTTAAAATATTGTCTTTTTCACTAAATGGAATTAAAAAATATAACACTATAATATCAAATCAGATAGGTTTTATTTATTTTTTAACTTTTGTTACACAAAATAGATATTTGACTTTGAAACCACTGCTGCAAATTTTGAATTCATATTCTGCAGTAAAATATTTCCTATTTTTAAATAATTTTTTAAAAATTGTTTTTGCCAAAATATTTAAATTTACTAATCCCTCTAAATACCATTCAACAATATTCAAAAGCTTTGAATCAATACGAATTAAATCCATACTCTTCACTTGTTTAAAAAAATATAGAATTTCAAGTCTTGTAAACTATTTTCAATCACTCTAGAAACATTCAGAAACATAAGAAACTTCTCTGAATTTATTTCATACATTAAAATCAAGTTTTTACAGCTGCTGAACCCGAAATTCAACTTTTTAACAAGAATTGGAAGAAGCACAGGAGAAGTTCTCTACTGATCAAAAATTCAGTGAAAGAAACAACATTTAATGGTAAGAAAATGTATAGTAAACCATTACAAATATATATTTAAACGTTACACTATATTTTTTAACCAAACCTTCAAAGTTCATTAAACTATTCTAATATTTTTATTGTTTAAATGGACCGTTAGTACAATGTTCATTTTGAGAAAACTGGCATTAAATCAAACCACTAAATGCAAAAATCCATAACGCAACAATTCGTTACATGTCCGGTGTCGCTACTCGTTTATTTTAGCATAGGAAATTAAACAATGGGCTTCTGTTTAAGTTTAAAACGGTAAAAAAATCCAATTTGTAGGTTAACAAATTGTTGCATACTGTAAAATAGTACATTTGATAGACAAGTTTTCACATTAAATATTGGAGGTTGTTCGCAATTTATAGAAACAATTTCACTTTTAATTTCTCGGAAGTCCATAATGGTTTGCATTTATTGGATAACCTTGATTCTTGGCTATACATTAGGGTGGATCGAAAAAACATTTTTTTTCGATATCGTTATTCTAATAGTGCGGAAAGGGTGGCCAGTGTGATCAATAAACACACTGTTAAATATTATTTTGATCGGATAATATCTTCTGCCTCCTCATCGCACTCGAAATTTCGAAATGTGGGTAACATTTGTCTTTTTCACCTATTATAGTAAAAAATATATTTTCCGAAATAGTTGTCTTCATAACACGGATGGGTGTCGAATATTATCAATAAACACGATATAAAATATTTTTTCGATCGGATAATATCTTCTGCCTCCACATCGCCCTTGAATTATCGGTATTTTTGTTAAAAAGTGCACTTTTTCATGTGATAGAAATATGGTTCGAATACTATTTAATACATGCACTTACTCAAATACACTTACAGATATTTGAATTCATCCTTATGGTCAAATTCATTTGCGGATCCAGGGAAATGGGGGGTTGGGGCAAGGTCCCCGGAAAAAAAATTAATGGCCGGTCTGAAGGGGGGGGTGCACGGGCCCTCGTGTGTCCCCCTCCCTCCCTGGATCCGCCAATGAATTTGACCATAAGGATGAATTCAAATATCTTTAACCTAGTCACTTGTATGTGTATTTGTGTAAGTGCATGTGTTATAAATAGTATTTAAACCATATTTCTATCACATGAAAAGTGCACTTTTTAACAAAAATATACATAATTCAAGTGCGATGTGCAGGCAGAAGATATTATCCGATCGAAAAAATATTTCACATCGTGTTTATTGATCATGTTAAACACCCATTCCGTGCTATTAAGACAACTATTTCGGAAAATATTTTTTTTTACTATAATGGGTGAAAAAAGACACATTTTAAAAAAAATTCGAAATTTCAAGTGCGAAGAGGAGGCAGAAGATATTTTCCGATCAAAAAAATATTTTACAGCGTGTTTATTGAACACACTGGTCACCCTGTCTGCGCTATTAGAATGACGATATCGAAAATAAAATGTTTTTTCGACCCACCTACTATACATCTAGCTCGAATTTTCCAAGAAAATAGACATTTTGCTTTTTTCGGCCAAGTAATTTGACTGTAGGGGAAATGCCCCTTTAATTAAGCCCATTTTACACGAACGAGTAAAATGCGTGTAGAATTAGTCTAAGTGAAACCAAACGAAATGAAGTTAATATCGTGGATCAAGACGTAGACGGTTCGAGCCCCGTTAACGACAAATATTTTGAATTCCCAATAAAGTCCAAATTATTTTTATTTTAATTATTTATAAAGGGAATATAAAAAATCAAGATTTTTACAATTTTTTTGGATATTAATATTGTATAATTTCCGATTTTTTTTTTTATTTGAAAGGATTATAGTTTGTAATCTTTTAAATATGCTTACAAAATTCTAGAACTGAATTGATGTTTTTTGATAAGTTATTTGGGATTTTTTTTTGAATGACAGATATGTTTTTCAAGGAACGAATACTTTAAACAGATTTTTCTCAGTAGTTGTCTTCCCTTGGAATAAAGCGTTTTGAAAAGCTAAGACTTTTTTTTATTAATGAAGAAAACATGGATGTACAACTTTTAAAAATATTGTAAAAATAAATAACTTTTTAAATAGATTGTAAAATATATGTATATCATAAATTCACATGTAAATTAGCTCCATTAGTAGTAGTTGTTTTACTGAAATAAAAAAAATTGAGTTTAAAAAAAAAAGTATTGTTATGAATAACTATGTATACGTATAAAAATCAAATACATGTAGTATACAAAATTTTTATATCAATTATTTTGTATTATAGTTCAAATGATCTGAGAAAAATATTTGATGAAAAAATATAAATATTTAAAGAGCTTTAGCTTTTTAAAAAAAAAATTTAAGAACTATAAAGTTTAAATTTTTAAAAAAATGCAGACAATTATAAAATTTTTGTGTGAAATTGTGTTATTTTATATAAATTTAAATATGTAGTATACAAAACAAATTTTAATTCAAACGTAAATAAAAAAGTTTTTGGTATCGTGTCTCTATAAACACTTAAATGATATTAAACAAAAAGTGCAGGACACACAACAGCTGACGGCATCATCGACACAGCCTTAAGCTTTTAGTTTACTTGTATGCATATACTACACATACTAACGTTTCGTGTTTGATTTCCGTGTCAAAGACATTCGAATTGACTAGCCTGGGTAAAGGAATTTCATTTCAAAAATATTATCGAAAGCATATTATTTCTAAGTCAGAGTTCAATAAGTTCCTACACCCTCCCCCACTATAGGAAAATAAGAGATTCCCCTAAAAGTCGTCTCCAATTCTCTTGGAGCTAACGAGAGCAAATATCGGAAAATATTGAACGGTTCTGAAAGATTGAACATCTGCACTTCCCCCTTAACGGACGAGCAGCCACTTAACTCAATGAAATCCCTTCTCAGCCCTTCTATTACGACAAACTAAGTGATGGATGGAGATTGTAGTTCGAAAATTTATTTAATTTAGGGCCTTTGACGAATTCGAAAACTTTAGTGTTATAACTAATATGATTATTGGAAGGGCTGTGAATAACGAAGAAAATTCAGAAATTTGAAGAAAAAAAATTTCCGAAAAATTTTAATTATTATTATTTATACTAATAAAATTGCAGGTCTGTATTTTTTTTTTTTTTTTGGAATCGTGGAAACTGAGTAATCTAGTTTAACTGAATCCAGAGTGAGTAAACCGATAGTTTTCGCTTTCAAAAAAATTATTAACATTGATTTTTCTATATTGCAATTAAAAGTTGAGTTACCATCATGAATATAAAAATGTTTCTTTATGTATTATTTCAATTTAAATTAATTAAAATTATATTTAAAAGTTAAAAAAAATAGTATTAAATTTCTAATCATAATCTAGTGTCTATTCAAATCGCCGTTACCCTCATCAAAAATTAGCATTAAATTTCAGTTTTGTGTAACAAATTCCGTTATTTATAAAGTTTAAGTGTTATACCTTGAAAAAATTTAGTTTTTTTGCATTGCAGCACTTCTCATTTTTCCTGCATAAAAAATTTAAAAGGCCTCAAAATCGTGCACAATCATAATTTTAAAAAAAAATTGCTGACTTTTTAGCTGGAACCTAATACTATTTAAATAAAATATGAACTGTCTAAACTTCCCTTTAAATTTAACTAAAAAAAACTATAAAATTCATGTTTTTATATTTCACCTTTGGTAAGGAACAATAAAACTGCGATCCAGGTTTAGAACTCAGAGATGTGTCACTATCCCCCAGAGCACCTGAGTTGACAACCAGTGTCACTCTCCCATCAAGCCCCACTGTTATCAGGTGATTGCCATTCCTCCCTTAGACACTCAGTATCTCACAAGGACTCTTTCCCCTCATATCTTCGTCACCTCGACGTCTTTATTTGGTCTTTTTCACGTCTTTTTTTGGTTATTTTAGCGTCTTTTTCACGTCTGAGTTTTTATCGGAGCGCAAAAATAAAAATAAGGGATGCTTTGCGTTTGTTTTTTTATAAAAAAAGGAGTAAAATTTATATTTCTTCAATCCCGTTTTTTTTTTTTTCCTGTTCTCTTTCGGGATAAAATACTGGAAAGCTTTATGCATGGAGTGGAGGGATTGTGTCTTACTGAGATCTTTTCTGTCTCTGATGACACACATAGCCGAGTCTTTGTCGTCAAATGGGAATAAATTTATCGTACAGGGATTTTGTTATAAGATCGAAATATTTTGCCATATTTTTGTTTGTGAGAACGTACTATATAGATATATATATAATAATGCCCCTAGGGATTAAGTATAGAATTGGAAATAAGCAAGCTTTGTTTTATTTAGAAATATTGTAACATTTGTGTTGTTTTATTGAACGAACCATCATTCCCGGATCTACCGGGGATTTGTTCAGTTGCAGGTGTTTGTAAACTTTTATGTGTTCATTCCTTTCCCTATTTTTTTGTGTTCCCGTTATAAATTACATTAATGGTTGACGAAAACAGTACTTAATGACATATTTTATGTACAAATGCAAGTGTCATAAGGGGATTTATAAAAATGAATGTTTATTAGAAGGTTAGTAACTCTTGTCAATTTTTGTATTAGTAAAATAGTTGTTTATATGCAGGCTATAAAATAACTCCAACATTTATGGAATTTAAAAATCAACAGTTTAAATAAAAATATTTTTTGGGTGTAATCTACCCTTTTGTCCAACTCTCAATGCAAATTAATAGATATATAATTATATAAATTTTAAAATGTATTGCAATCATGGATCTGCTGGTGTGTCTATGAACCGAGAACTGGCGTCTAATGCAAGCAGCCTATGTACTATTCCTTTCAAGGATGTTTTGTCTACAAATGACTAGGTTTTTGTTGGCGCCTAAACACTAATTATATAATCCGCTGACAAGAAGTTTCATTTGAAACCCTTCCGGTCGCGCTCTGTTAGATTCACACGCATTTTTAAATGTCTACAGTCATATGTGTATCCCCAAACATACCTCTAAATGAGATTTCTCGAACGATCCTCCAAACTTCTATATGAGTATCCCAGATGCAAAACAGGTTATGTCCTTCATTTTTTCAACAACAAAAAATATTATTGTATTAATAATAGTTAAGCTTTGACAGATTTTCGTGATTCACTCATAAGATAAAGGTGCATTCAGCTACTTTTTAGGCCTTTCGCTCGTAACATCTCAGCATTTGAATTTATCCCCGAATCTACCCCACTATTTTGACTCCTTACCCTCCTGAGATCAGACACCTCCACTGAATAGAGGTGACACTTTAAAGAGGAAGGGTGACGCCCCTTTTCATCACTCAGGGAGTAACGCCCCTTTCGCGTGTCACGTGTCATCAGTGTGCAACATCAAAGTGCGGCCGCTCTAATGATGTGGGGACTCTCTTTTTTTTAAAGACACTGGGGTCGTTTCTTCAAAATGTATAAAGATTTTTGTTCAGGTTGTCTTGTGTTGAGTCATTTTACGGTTTATATAGTTCCTGTTTAAAAAATAAAAAAGTACTACATTTTCGGTTTATTTAATTAGTATATAGTTAATAGTTAAATATATTCTGAATATTGATGAAGAATCCCTATTAAAATATGTAATATTGTCAAACAACTTTGAAAATTTGATATAATGTATTTGCTGAAATATGAAATGGATGTTCTGTTGGACTTTCTTGTCATCTTGTCTTTGTTTTTATTCTGTGTATATCTGTACTTATTAAATATATATTTTATTATCCATGTAGTTTTTAAAATGTATATATTGTATTGTGCATGTAGTTTTTAAAATGTTGTATTGTATATGTTGTTTTATTGTATATGTAGTTATATTGCGTTGTCTGGACGAGCCTTGGAGCTCCTTAACAACATTGTGTGTCTAATAAATAATAATAATAATAATATTAGAGCTCATAACTTTCAAGAAACGTATTACACTTGAAAATTGCTAAGATATAAAAAATAATTCGTAATGACTAATAACAGGAATTGCTTTAGAAATGAAATTTGCTCTATATTTAAAAGATATACTATTGCTCATTTACTAAATAAAATTGCATTGAATACTTAAAAATTAAATACTTACTAGGACCAGGAAAAGGATAAACCAATATAAAAAATTCGCTCTTTTTCAACCTTTAGTACACCCCCTCAATTATAGGGGAGGAGTCAAATAGTTCCATATCCTAAATTTTTACCAATATAAAAAATAAAGGTTAAATACCAGTTATGCTAATTAGTAATTAGCCGTTAATTATCAATTAGTTGCTATTTAGGAATTACTATTTTTCTAATTATATGTTTAATTGCATTAATATGTTCAAAAATTAAGAATTTTGTTATTACTCAAAATTAGGATTAACATAAGTTTCATAAATTGTATGAAAAAATGTGTGTCTAAGATTTTATTTGGGATATTGGTAAAAGTTTTTGACTTGAAATCTTATAGGGGGTCTTGAGATCTTAGAGCTCTTCTCTATTCTACGTCTATACAAAACTTCTCATCATGTTTTCCACCATGCTATGTCCCTTTATCCTCATGGCCCCATAGCCCTATAAATTTTGCAGTTTAAAAAAAATAATTAAACCTTCTGTTCTGTATATCTTACCAAACTTCACATTTATAAGACAGTGATTTCTATAACAAGTGACTTATTTTAAAGTTTGTGAAAAAAAATCTAAATATTTTTCTACAAAGATTTCCTACGTAACGCAACACTGGGACTCTATCACGTTACAGTCATGCATGATAGATTCCATCCATCATAAGGGTACATGACGTAAAGATTAACGGCTCCATACAAGTATACAACAAAAACTACATATTAAATTAATATAGTAACCACTTCCAGAGTCAAAAGAGCAGATAGAACCTTTACCCAACCTTCTTGCCACGCTTCCATGTATATATTGGGTTGGAGGGAAAGTTCTGCCGTATTTTAAAGAAAATATTTGAATTCATTTATAAAAATATGTGTTTAATATTAATCAATTATGTATGCTCCGTTATTTGTTACAACCTGCCATCTTTCAGGTAACCTGTGAATTCCTGTTTTTCCTGTTTTTTCTCATCCTTGGAGTTAAAATAGTCAGCCACTGCCTTAGAAACACTTTCAAAAGACGTGAATTTTTTTCCCGTTAGATAATTTTACAGTAAGATTTTTTTCTCTTAATATTCTCGTAAAGAATCCACTTTTCATCTCCAGTAACCAGCCTGTCCAAAAACGGCTCCACATTGTGTCTAATCAGATGTGATGAACACATTCTTACACGATCAGACAAATTCTTTTCCGTTAATTCATGTGGAACCCAAACACTTTGCTTTAACACAAACCCAACAGATTGAATGTGATCTCCAACAGTTGTATGATGAATGCCAAACTCTTCTGCAATTTCTCGACTTGTTAAATGTGGATTTTTTTCCAACATGGATCGCAAAACATCATTATCGATCTTGGATGGTCGTCCAGATCGATCACTTTCTTTGAGGCTCAGATCCCCGGAACGAAATTTGCTAAACCATCTTTGACAAGTACGAACATTTACAATATCTTTTCTAAATACCGCACATAAATTTTTACATGCAACCGATGCATTGCTTCCTTTTTGGAATTCATATAAAATGCAGTGTCGTAAATGCACTTTATCTACTGACATGTTTTTCACTTTAAATATCACAAGTAAATGATGAACGGTAAAAAAGGGCACCTTTTATATTATACAGCAGCTAAAAAAAATCCTATTGACTCACTAGCCAGTTGTTCTTTTTATTTACAAGAAAAATCACCTGCCTATTTAAAATACGACAAAACTTTCCCTCCAACCCAATAACTACGCATGAACAAGACCAATGCGCAACTAACTCATATGAGACAAATAATATAAGAATACATATTTATTAATGAATAAAATACAAGTTTAGTAATAAATAAAAATCTTTTTTGTAAATTATAGGCCGGCTCTTTCTGTTTAAATGCAAAGATATGCATTCAATCTGACAAAAATTCCCCATTAATCTTGATTTGCTTTTCAAAATGGGAATAATATATTTTAATAGTATCATAGCATGATTTTTGTTATGATTTATATATATACATGCTTTATAATGGGATGTTTGTTAACATAAATTTTAATATTTATCAAATTATGTTTTTTGTTTTTACGAACTCTTTGTAAATAATAACCACAAATTTCAATTTGAAGAAGGAACCAGCAGTAATTTATATCCTCAATTAAAATACTGTAGAAGTCAGTGACCATTAAAAAGCTCGTTATTTCTAATTACAAAATTACCCGAATAATGCGAGAAAAATTTGAATAAATATGATCAATAAAGAAATAAAAAATACCCTTTGAGAATTGCCCCCCCCAAAAAATCTTAAAAACAAAACGAAGCAATAGTCTCGAATTTCTACAAATCATATTAAAACAACTCAAATAAATGGGAAAATAGTTTGTTAATACATCTAAAATGGACACAAAAAAAATATTTATTTCAAAATATGTTTTACTTGTAATGGGAATTGTTTCTTTTGTTGAAACTGAGGCAAGAGAAATAAATAATACATCCAGACAATTCCTCTTAAATAAAAGATCTTTTATTCCGCTGGGTAACCCTAAATATGGAAGAAATAATAATTGTAAAAATATGCTTTTTTTTTAACGTATTCATTTATTCTAGCCCACATTGTTAAAAGAAAAATGAATATTAATTTTTGAACGGACGACATGACAAATTCGAAGCATAACAATGAATTCATGTTTACTTTCGTTTTTATTTGGGTTGTGGACCCCTATTTTTATGTTAGCTGCAGCGTATATAGAAATGCATGGACTAAGCGCTAAAGTAGTGGAGCAACCATTTTGAAAAGAATTATGTTTTTTGTAAGAATATAATTTTTAATTTTAAAAATATATTCTAAAGGTCACATAAATGAAAATGGTGGTTTGGATCTATTTACAAAGGATAATAACCCATTATTCAAATTTTGACTTTGAAGAAATATTATAAAATATATTATATATTTTAATAATATATAAATTGTTATTAACTGTATAAAATATTCTTAATTTGTTAAGACTATGTGAAAAAAGTTCACTATAGGTAAATATGGGTATTCTACAAAGAAATAAGAATAGAATAATAAGATAAAAAAATAAGAAGGTTTGAAGTTATATTGATAATTAATATATGTTGTTTGTTATTGATCGATAGAGCCTGTAAAAGATAGTAGATACGGTACATTTTGACCTTTACTACCAATGCTATATGTTTAGAGAGAGAAAAAGTAAATTTATACAGTAAGATTTGGTTTGGTTTGGTTTGGTTTGGTTAATTAACGTCGCACTAGAACTGCACAGTGGGCTATTAGCGACGTTTCGGGGTCAATCTCGAAGGAAAGACCCGGGAACACATACACATTCATACACCTCGTTATTTTAGAACCCTGATCAGATGACGAGGAAACACCTGAGCTGGCACCCAACGCCTTCAATAGACGTCGGGACTTTGGACCCCGATCAGATGTATCGTGCACCAGTCCCGTATACACGCCAGTATAATTTGTTGGATATTCTGGACGACTTTCTAGTATTTTTGTAGCGAAGCTGGCAACCCTCCGATCGCAAGATCACTACTTTTTTACTTTTCTATGTCAAGTCCATTGCACGGATACGAACCACCAATCCTCTGATTAGTAGCTGAACACCTTACCAACTGAGCAATTGGGGCTCTATACAGTAAGAAGTTCAAACTTTTAGACGAATGTTTTTATTCGGTTTATTTTGTTAAATAATGCTTAGCCTGATTTAATCAGTTTAAAATAAGAAATAAGAAAAAACTAAAATCAGGCTAAATAACTTTAAACTAACCTCTACCAAACAAAATAAACCACATAAAAATGCTTGTGCTATTTTGTCTTGTATATATACATATTTATATATATATATATATATATATATATATATATATATATATATATATATATATATATATATATATATATATATATATATATATATATATACTGTACTTTTATCCTATAAACACATAAAATTAAAACAAAAATGGCCAGTATTAAATAGCTTTAATTCAAGTAAGCGGAAAAACAGAATTTTTAACAAACTTTATTTTATGTATGCTTCATTACTTTTTGGGTGATGTTGTATCCTATTGTGAGCTTTTTGGCAACATTATATGAATATGTTCTTTATATTTCAGTTTCCAAATCGGACGGCAAAGTCAGGTGTAGTGAAGAGCCTCGGAAATTTAATGGTATGCTGAATTACTTTGTAAAACTTGATACTAAATATGCAAGAAAATAATACTTAATAATAACAAATGCACTTTGAAAACTTCACTAAGAAGTGTATATTCCTTAAAATATACTTTTATTCACACTGTAAATTTGTATATGTTAGCGAAATGATTTACTTCCTGATTGATTGTCTTCCTGAAGAGTTTCTTCATTTAAGAAGATTTGATAAGTCGATTATAATTTTTTTTAATTATACGTTTTGATTAACTCGATAATAATGTTCTAAACACTTTATCTAAAATATTTCTATAAGAATATTCTAAACAATCTTTCTAAATTAATTCTGCAATAATATTTTAAACAATATTTCTAAATTTATTTTAAAACACTATTCAAAACACTATTAAAAACAATATTTTTAAATAGTTCTATAACAATATTCTAATCAATACTTTAAATTAATTCTATAATAATATTATAAAACAATTTTTTGAATAATATTTCTAAAGCAGTTATAACAATATTTTAAACAATACTTTTAAATTAATTCTATGAAAAATATTATATAATAATACTGTAAAAAATATTTCTAAATTAATTCTAAAATAATATTTCTAATTAAATACTATAAAATATATTTCTTAATTCTTAGACAATATTCTAAACAGTATATTTAAAATATTTCTATGACAAAATCATAAACAATCTTTCTAAATAAATTCTACAATAACTTTTTTTTAAATATTTCAAAAAAATACTTCTAAAACAATATTTTTAAAGTAGTTCTATAACACTGTTCTAAAGAATAATTCTAAATTAATTATACAATAATATTATATAACAATATTGTAAAAAATATTTCGAAATTATTATTTCTATTATAGTATTCTAAATTAGTTCTATAAATTATTTCTAAATTAATTCGTAAACAATAATCTAAACAATATTTCTACATTAATAATAAAACAATATATCTAACTTATTTATAGGACAATATATATAAATTAATTATAAAATAATATTTATAAATTATTTTTACCACAATATTTCTAAATCCATTTTAAAATAATATTCTTAACAATATTTCTAAATTAATTTTTAAAAAATATGCAAAACAATATTTCTAAATTAATTTTAAAACAATATTCTTAACAATATTTCTAAATTAATTCTACAACTATATTTTAAACAATATTTCTAAAGTAATATCTCTATAATACAATGCATTGATTTATCTATATTTTACAGCTGGGTAATAAAAAGTAAAAATATAACTTAATATAATACAGCATTGTTAAGCAAACTAAAGATATCATATAGAATCTTTTCTTGTATATTTAAATATCATTCCGCATATAGAAATACTGGTATATTTCAATAAAATTATTTAGTTCATAAAAACACCTGAACATATCTCCCTCTTGCTTCCAAAGTGGCATAATTTTAAAAGTAACCTGTTCTGAGATATCTAAAATAATGTGTTTTACAAACACTAATCAATTAATTACTAAATATGCATAATTTTATCTTTAAAAATAGAACGGTAGAGTACAGGTATGATGTTCTTAATTGGCGTCTGAGTAATTGTCTTCAAAAACAGTGTTCGGTATTTTCTGAAAACACAATGATTTTGAGTTAAGTCACTTTTGAAGAAAGAGTACGATATAATGAGTATAAGCGAAAACTAGTTAAAATATTGTTAATTAAACGAATTCAATTAAACGACTTAACTAGTTTAAAATAATTAAACAATTAAAATTAATTGGATATATAGCTATTAAAAGAATTAGATATATAAGTAGATTATTCAGTGTAAACATAATATTTTATTTAGTGATCGATTGCTTTCAGAAAACTATATTATTTAGAGTGGAGTCTCAATATATAATTTAATGCCACATGAATACATGTGTCTCTACAATGTAATAGTAGATTTACATTCAATTTCAATTTAATTCTTATGAATAGATAATACTTTGGATTTCAAATTTAATTTAAAATAGACATATTAAATATGTGTTTCGTTTGGATAAAAGCAGCTTTATACTCATTACTTTCTGAAACAACAGTATTGTAGTTCTATATTATAGATGGTTTTGAATAAGTAAAAATATTATAGGTTATTAAATATTCAATAAAACTATCAAAGTGTGCTAACGAAAAAAAACCTAGAAACATACAATAGTTGAACTCTTTAATATTTATTACTCATAAAATAACAATGTAAAAGTTTAAAAAATGCATAAAATAAAATTTATTAAAAAGTTTTAGGAAGGAATGTTTTTTACGCTTGATTCGTTAAAGTAATCATTTGATTATTCGATATAAAAATTTCACGTTTCAAAGTCATACAGAATTGTTAAAATAAATAAATTCAACAAATTCAGTTATATACTCGTATAATGAAAAATGTATTTTTCTAAGCTTAACATGCGGAAAAAACTGTTATTAAAGTTTAACGCCCACTTCCGAATCTCAATTCTAAAAGCTTTTTTTACAATCAAGGAAAGATAAAAAAATCAATTCTTAACAATTTATAACTTTATAGGCTTTATAACTAGCTAACTAACAAAACAAAAATTCTTTATTAAGTCTAAACATCTGTTGCCAAAATTGCATGACTCCAAAATTTTAATATAATAGACTGATATAAATAGCTTATAGACTACATTAAGCATCTTTCATTTAAAAGTGTGAGCTCAAAATACTTCAGAAAACTCAAGTTATTAAAATAGTAAAGTATGAAAAAGTACAAAATCATTGCATAGAACGTTGAAAAAAACTCGTTTTTATTAAAAACATGATTTTTTCCTTCTGTTCTTTCTTAACGTAGCGTAAAAAATATTATCTTAAGGAATTTGATATATTGATTATCAAAAACTCTATTTGTGAGCTGGGAAGAATTTGTATAAAACTAGCTGAAGTGTACCCGCCTTACCCGGTCTCTTGTTCAGAAGATGGGTTTCCACATTATTTGATGTCGATTGCTTAAATGGAAACTGAGTTATCTTACTTCCCATTCTTTTGACACACGTTTTTGACATTTCTTTTGTTTGTAACTTCTTCACGTCGTCTCTTTTCGTCGCCTGGTAGTACAAAGGATAAAACTCTGGACTGCGGTGCCTGAGGATCTGGGTTCGATTCCCGGTAAGCCTTGGTTGTAATTATCGATATTTATTGAAATTGATTTATGAAGGCAGCCTATGTAGACTAGCATCTGCTCGTTTTATTAATTTTTTCTATTGTACTCATTTTTGAGTACATGTCTTCTTCAAAATTGAAACTTATGTATTCGGAGCCATGATAAGCATCTACTGTACTCAAAAATGAGTACATTTTACTTATTTTTAGTACCAATTTTTAACAGTGTATTAAACCCTTTAAACTCCAAAAACATCTTTGAAATTTGCGTTCCTTCTACTGAACAGTTATTCCTCTATGTTCATTTTTACAAAAAAAATTATACTTATAATGAGGAAATATTCATAATAAGTATTAGATCAACAAGAGAAGAATTTTAAAAAAGATCGATGTTTTTTTTTTAAATAAAAAATCATACTTTTTCGTTTATTTTAAAGAACAGATAACCAAAAGAACTGGTCGCTATATTTTTACCTGAGAGGAGACAGCGGAGTTTAAATCATTACCTCAATTTATTATGTAAAAATGTATCATTTCAAGAGTCACACAATGCAATTATACAATTTCTGCACAATCTTTTTAACACATCTGAATGAGGTAATTAAAATTGATGACAAAGTTAAAACTCATTTTACAATTATAACGTCAAAAGAATGTTAATTGTAACTTATTTTTCCACACAGGCAATCAATACCACACCAAACCCTTCCTCCCTGTAGTAAAATTAATATCATAAGATATTCGAATTCTCGGGTCTTCATATTTCATTTACTTCTTCGTCTTGACATCAAATGAACCGACTGAAGAATAAATATCTAATTTATCAGTAAATTATGCTGATGAGGATGACAATCTTTGTTTTCGCTGTGCTCGATCAAAAGTATTTGTCGCCTGTTGCAGTAATTAGTGAATAATAAACTATTGGTAATTCTAGGAAAATGAATTATTTATAAGGAGATGTCGTGTTAAAGTTATTTGGTTATAATAAAAGGAGCTTCTGATGACTAACTGAAATTAACCTGTATAAATGGATTTTATATGTTCTAAATGGTGTATGTTGTCGCATAAATAGATTTTGCATGAATAATTGTAGCATGTGCTATGAAAACAAATCGGGTAGGCTTAACCTCTACTATACCGTAAGGTTTGGTTCATTAATACTTAATATACAAGTTATACGACTGTCTGCTCGGCCTACTCTTTCTTGCGTTTACAATAGGCTCTAGATCACTCCGCAATTATTCAAAAGTTAAGATTCCTTGGTATCAATTAGTTATCTATTAGTTATTTTTTTTTATCGCAATTGTACTTTAGAAGGATATTTTGACTTCATAGGGAAATTGCTATTGCAACCTGTTTAAATTTCCTTTTCCGCAATTGAACTTTAGAATGATTATTTTGACTTTATAGTGAAATTGCTGTTCCAACCTATTTAAATTTCCTTTACCGCAATTGAACTTTAGAATGATATTTTTACTTCATAGTTAAATTGCTATTTCAACCTGTTAAATTTCCTTTACCGCAATTGAACTTTAGAATGATATTTTGACTTTTTAGTTAAATTGCTATTTCAACCTGTAAATTTCCTTTACCGAAATTTAACTTTAGAATTATATTTTGGCTTCATAGGGAAATCGCCATTCCAACCTATTTAAATTTCCTTTACCGCAATTGAACTTTAGAAGGATATTTTGACTTCAAAGTGAAATTGCTATTCCAACCTGTTTAAATTTCCTTTACCGAAATTTAACTTTAGAATGATATTTTGGCTTCATAGGGAAATCGCCATTCCAACCTGTTTAAATTTCCTTTACCGCAATTGAACTGTAGAAGGATATTTTGACTTCAAAGTGAAATTACTATTACAACCTGTTTAAATTTCCTTTACCGCAATTGAACTTTAGAAGGATATTTTGACTTCAAAGTGAAATTACTATTACAACCTGTTTAAATTTCCTTTACCGCAATTGAACTTTAGAAGGATATTTTGACTTCAAAGTGAAATTGCTATTACAAACTGTTTAAATTTCCCTTACCGCAATTGCACTTTAGAATGATATTTTGACTTCATAGTGAAATCGCCATTCCAAACTGTTTAAATTTCCTTTACCGCAATTGAACTTTAGAAGGATATTTTGGCTTCATAGGGAAATCGCCATTCCAACCTATTTAAATTTCCTTTACCGCAATTGAACTTTAGAAGGATATTTTGACTTCAAAGTGAAATTACTATTACAAACTGTTTAAATTTCCCTTACCGCAAATGCACTTTAGAATGATATTTTGGCTTCATAGGGAAATCGCCATTCCAACCTGTTTAAATTTCCTTTACCGCAATTTAACTTTAGAATGATATTTCGGCTTCATAGGGAAATCTTCGACAAATGGTCACTTTCCACTTCGCACAATTTTCACAAAAACATATTTCTCTGCCGACTATACAATTTGATTTATCAAAATTGTCATATTCTACTTATAAAATAAGTAGCCGTCAAAGTAGCAAAGCACCATCGCAATAAATTATTTTTTTCTGGTTAATAATGGAGGATAATTACTTTGCACTCGTAAAGCTGCTTCTGAAAGATATACGAGTTATGATAGTTTGAATATAGTTACTCATATTTATAACAGACTGGTATATGTATAACTGGGACAACTGCAATTTATTTCAAATATCTCTAAACTATGCTTAATTCCGTTTAAACTGCACTTTACTATCTTTCAAATAATACGCTTGTGTATAAAAAGAATGATGCAAATGGATTAAAGCCATTTCGGAAACCCAACATTTGGTGATGGTTGTTTTTTAATTATGAGATGTTAGTGGTGTGTTGTAAAGTGTTATTTATTAAGCTATCACGCGTCTTTAGTTATTTTTTTAATTTAAAGAAATTTCTACATATTTCAGGAAATAAGAGTTTAAATTTAAAAGAAATATGCATTTACTAAATTTTTTTTAAATAGTAATTACCTAGAGCTATCAAAAATATGAAAAAAATCGCGCAATGTAGCACAACTTCTACTTCAGTGTTGCTCGAAAATTACTTTATTTTAATTTTTTTCGTAAATTATTATGTCAATGAAAACGTAAGTATTTTTAAGCTTGAATAATGTGTAAATGAGGTATTAATCTCTATGATAATCAAAAATTCAACAAAATAATATTTTTTATTTCTATATGAAATCGTGCGAAAAATCTCAACAAACACTAAATTAAAACAGTTTTAGGGAAAACTACCAAAATTGAAAAGGTTAAACATCTCTGGAATTGAAATCTAGATAAACACGTCTTTGAAGCATATAAATTAATAAAAGATACTTAAAATAAAAATGCAATATATCCCAATTTTATATTCCCCAAAGTTATGAAAACTACAATAGTGCACACATAAAAAAATCAGCATCAAAACTTCATCAAAATTGTTAAATGAAAGGTTTTTTTTATTTTATAAAGGAATTTGAAATTAAAGTTTTTAATTTTCTGATTAAAATTTTTTTTAAATTACATTTTCCCTTAAATAATTTCAATATTTTTAAATAGAATTTTTTTTTGCATTTTTTTTCAAGTTTCGTAAAGGAATTTGAAATAAAAACCTTCATTGACTGCAGTGATTTTAAGTTTTAATATAACTTTAAAAACACTAACTGTGTTTACGAAATATCTGTTTCATCCACTTTACCACTTTCTCCTGCTAATTTGAGACACAAAATTTTAACATCCTCGTCATCAACATCACTGCGGTATTCTATTTTTCGGGGATTTACTTAAACAACGGAACATTTGCTTAACCACCAATTTTCTGTTGGTTCTTTGCAGATAATACTAGACTGTATGAAATTATGGTTATATGAAGGAAAGTCGGCTACAAATTTATAAAACAAATTCATAGCATTGATATAGTTTTCGTGATATTTGCACATACAAACATTGTCAGCGAAATATCATATGATTTGACCTTAGCTCAGCAAAATTGCTTTTACCAACTATTTCGCCAAATTTAGAACAAAACATTTGATGTATTTCATTGATGGACGAACTCAAATGCCTTACGTGCATTTTAATTTTGAATCCATATTCTTGTCTTATCGTTACCACATCCTTTATACCAGGCACTTGTCGGCTGATGTAATCTCTCTTTCATAAAATGATCTTGAAATTACATCCAAGCTTATGCAGTAGCGATGCATAATTTGATCCTCCTCTGATGGAGTATTAGAATAGCCATATTTCTCACAAAGTCTTTTTACAGCACATTTCTTTTTCTTGCGGAGATTGGCAATGCTAAGCAAGCCCGGCGTATAGCTCTACCCATTGATGATGCACTTTTATAAATAAGAATTTGATTGGGAATAACACACTTTTCACTTTTTAATTTTCTATGATTGGAAACTTTTTTTCTTATTTTCTCTTTTTCTTTCCCCTCTTCACTTTCTCAGCTGGTATCAAGGCCGTTACAATATCACTATAAAACAGAAGAAAAAAACATTTAAAGTCAACTTTCTCGAAAATTTCTTAAGAGAATGTTTTGAGATTTTATAATTCATCGAAAACCTATTTAATTATTATATAAAAAAAACTATTCTTATACATGTCTAATACCAATGTGATTAAAAACACAAAATTCACGTAATGGATGCATTATGAGGGGAAGAAAAGCTATCAGATGTTCAATTTGCATGGTAACTCAGGTTACATAAAGATGTGGTAACTCAGGTTATATAATTTCAATTTCAATTCTAGAAAGTAATACTCGAAATTTAAAATAATAAAATGTAAAAATGAATTATTTATCTCATTTGTAAAAAGAAAACTTATTATAAAGTATTACATTATATTATTAAGCAAATGGGAAGGAAAATTTCATGTTTTGGTAACTCAAGTTACACGTGTGTTGCCTCTCAAATAAGTCTAAAAAACTATAATTGAACAATAATAATTTTCCTATTATTTAGCTGTTTAAATACATAAAACATTAAGGAATAAGATAAGAATTATTTTTTTATTAATATTTTATAAAACAATGGAAAAATTTACCTCAAATTTCACTAAACTTTGGATAATATTCAGCTTACAACAAACCAAGCGTTCTAATGGCTACCATTTGCAAGAAAACAAGTTGTTGGAAACAAATCACTTTTCCTAAAAAAATATAACATATTATCTACAAAATCAAATAAACATTAACCACGAAATAAAAAAGTACTTGAATGTCCACTTTTCATAGAATGACCCTACAGTTTTTCTACATATAAAACATTCAATTCCACAAATTTGGCGAAGTTTTTATACTGACTTTGTTTTGCTGGGTAATGCTCTAAATATAACAGGAATTTCGTTAAAAAAAACCGAGTAAACTACCGGTGTCTAGTATACCACTACAATTCCGTTTTTTATAAAGAATTAGAACACGAAATCACACACAAATATCCATACTTCCTTTTTACGAGGACCATATTTTTTAACTTCACATAACACCCATTTTTTTCGGCATCCATTTTGCGAAAATGAGAGATCCACCCATAAAATCCCCAGCTCTCTCTTCTGACAAAATCCATCGAGCCGAGATCGATCGGGACCTTATTAGGGCCGAATGATCCAAGGGATGGGGTCCTTATGAGAGCCCTGGACTCCTTATAAAGAGGCCTGGACCATCTAATTATATGAGATGCTAGACATATCTTCTTTTGGTTTTCTTTTTTAATGGCATTTGGCGAGATTGATAGCGCTGGGAGAATTTCACTTCTCCGACGTTTCAATTATAACTCGCCGTAAAAAAGCAACTGGGAGATTTTTATGCTCATTTATTCAGGAAATATCTTGGAGTGTGTAAGATATCTCGGTTTTTTTTTAATTGGGTTTCTATTTGGATTTTTATCTATATTTATGTAACAAGCCAACATAGATTTGATTTGAGTTTTTCAAAGAATTTCCATGGAACGAGTATATTCTATATAAAAGCTTACATAAAAATATGTAATATAAAAATATGGTATATACATAGATTATTATAATTTCATTATGAAAGATGGTGTTTTGTACTACACCTAGCTGTTACCCGCGGTTTCACACGAGAGAAAAAAATGTTATCCCATTGGTTCGTTCTCCCCGTTTATATTCCTTCTCTTTTATTTTCTCGAAGACAAAATAAAGGTTTATTGTTCAGACACCTCTACGAATGTTAGCTTTTCTTCGCCAAAGCAGTTTTTAATCGCCAACTTTCAATTGTTTAAAACCATAAATATATATATTATTTATTTTAGAGTATTTCGTTGTTGTCAATATCTTAAAATGTAATTACAATGTAGATACTATTTTTTATGGCCATTTTAAAAAAACAGCTTCTAAAACCGTTATAAATGGAAATCTAAATTAATTTTTAAATTTCAAGCCTCAGGTTCACAATTCAAGTTTGAATAATATCTATATATAAATTTTCAGACATGTACAAGCAGTGAAAGATAGTGTTTTGCGTGCCACATAGTCACAGGCACACTGACAGACTTTCTTTACTAAACGGTTACTAGCACTAGCCAAAAAAAAGTTTTTTAAGCTATTTTTTTTTCAATTATGTTATATAAAAAAAAGGATCAGAGGATATAAACGTTAAAGGATAAATAAAAAATTTAATAGTATTTTAAATTAACAAGTTAAAATAAAAGATTATCAGTTTTAAATAAATGCAGCGTTATAATATGTTCAAAACAATATGAACATAAATCATTACCGTTTCTGCAAGAACATTTAGTGATTTTTCTTGTTTTTGTTCAAAATTAAATTATTTTAAAATTATTACAAATTATTAAATTGGTAAAATATGTCAAATAAATTATTAAATTGGTAAAATATGTCAAATAAATTATTAAATTGGTAAAATATGTCAAATAAATTATTAAATTGGTAAAATATGTCAAATAAATTATTAAATTGGTAAAATATGTCAAATAAATTATTAAATTGGTAAAATATGTCAAATAAATTATTAAATTGGTAAAATATGTCAAATAAATTATTAAATTGGTAAAATATGTCAAATAATTTATTAAATTAGTAAAATATGTCAAATAAATTATTAAATCAAAGAATCAAACTATATATTGCATAATTTGCGGAATATAAAGATATCTATTTTTTCATGCACTTCCAATTTTCTATATAATGCGCAAGCATATTAAACTCATAAAAATATCATATGTTGAAATAATTCCGAATCGAAAACTTAGGGTATTTACAATCTATTTATATTTTTAAAAAAATACTTTTTAAGTCATATTTTAAAAATATGAATGGAACTCTCTTCAATGCAAAATTTAAAATAATACTCGGTTTTTCCTTCATTCTTTCTAAATATTTTATTTTTATTTTTCTCTCTGAAAGGGACTGATGACGAGGTGTGTCCGACATTCGCCACGAAAATTGAGAACATCACTCAGGCAGTCGGAAGAAATGTGCAGATGGAGTGCGTAGTCGACAATCTCGGGAGGTTCAGAGTAAGTGATCAATCCGCATTTTTCGCATCCTCATTTTCTTTTTTTTAATAATTTATAGCTATATATACCTCTACCTAACTATCGATATATAT